>DWJZ01008562.1:0-11265 GCA_018249125.1 Asbolis capucinus
TATGTTTGTAACAAATAAACTCCAAAAGTACTTATCAGATTTAAAAAATCTTTCACCTTTAGAATGCTACATTATCACTGAGTGACATAGGCTATATAAATATCTAGAAAAAAATACTAAAATCTTTTATAAAGTAGTATAAAGTAGCTGCCCGTTTGCTAATTTGTACCGCCTTAGATAGAATTAACCATTACTACTCTACTGAAAGAAAAATTACCTTTTTCCAGATTCAAAAAATGTATTTTTTTCCTAGTTTTTAATATCTGCAATAAATTAATTTTGACTTGACTGAGTCAAGCGTTAATTGTGCCGGAAATTTTGAATTTAAGAAAAATCGATTATTCTATACATATTTGCCTGTGTATTTATCGATATTTCATAGGGTGCTTTTTGCAGAGTGCGTAGGGACTACACGATTTGTCGCCCTACACCGTCCTACCATCGAACGACTCGACGCACTTCAGGTATCCATTCTTTTGCTGTGGTACTCCGGTACGACACGTTTTCGACACACTTATAATATGCAAAAACCTTTTCGGAGCTATGCGTTTTAGGTCACATTAGGTTTCAGGTCAATGTCACTCGCTAAGGTGAAGGAAAACATCGTAAGGAAACCTGCATACCGGGGAGTTTACAAAACTCAAAAGGTGTGAAGTCTGCCAATCCGCACTTGGCCAGCGTGGTGGACTACGGCCTTAACCTTCTCATTCAGAAAGACCCGTGTTTTACAGTGGGCCGTGGTGGGTTGAGATGATGTAAAAAACAACTTGAAAATGTGATCACATCCTACACGTACAGTAAAGATAGCAAGTCGTGTACAATTGTCTGTATCACTTATATTGTCTGGTAATACTTATTTGCGGTGGTGTAATCTGCGTAATTCCAGTACATTTGCCCTACCATTGTTCACTAATAGAGTATGAGTTTCCTGGATAACTTCCGTGATAGGATTGTATTGAAATGGTGGTTTATTGTGGATTTTGATATTCGGTTTACTTACTAGGTATACTGTGGTGTATACATATATCACATACACATACATATGTTAGGTGATACAGCGTAGTTTGTACTGCCTTAGAACGAGTGATATACAGGAGCAAACATGTAAGGCATATCTTTAGATAACTCAAACACAATCTCAGTTGTATTTATATGAAATGAAATGAAAACTGTTTATTTCGTCGTAGGAGCCAAAAGCTAACTTAACGAGTCAAAATTTTACAATACAAAGTCCTACATAAGCTATAAATTTATTAACAAAGTAAAAGAATATTTAAATAAATCATTTGTTAAAGCCTAAAGTCTATAGACAATACCTATCTGTCATCGACTTTATAGATAATACAAACTTAGGACTATGTATGCTAGTGTAGGCCGGAAGGAAAAAAAAACCAGCGGAAAAAAACTTCCTGTACTCTTTTAAAAACAAACATATACAGTAATTACAAATTATTTTTTCGTAGACTTGGGTGGAACGGTTGCGGATGTGTACTATGTCCAAGCATCCTTCTCATTAATATATTCATTTACACTATGACACCCTTTCTGTATACGCCGTGTTTTAATTTGTCTCTTAAATATTTCAATATTATATATAATATAAAATTTCTCGACTTATCCCTTTCCTGGTATATTTACCTGGCCATGAACGGATATTTAAAAGGCATAGTTTTATTGAAAACTAATATCCGCTCGCGGTTTCACTCGCGTATATATGGATAATAATAAAATAAATATCTTTGGACAACACACACGCTCATCAGATTCCAAACCAAGCGTTAGCTTCATACCTACCAGACAGTTAATAAACACACATACTTATATAGATATTGGTTCTTTAAGAAGCGGGTCAGTCACTTCTTTCTTGACTGGCAACGCGTCGGCGATGTCCCAGGTGTTGCTAACGTTCAAGGGCGGCGCTGACGTACCATCAGGTGATCCGTTTGCTCGTTTATCTGCTTTAGGTATAAAATTAAACAGAATAAACATTCCTGCTCATCACAGAAAAGTTTGACCTGGGTGGGAAACGAACCCACGACCTTCGGTGTAGCAGTCAGGTTCACTAACCACTAGACCAACCGGCCTGCCAATAGTAGGAAGTAGGATACTTATTATTTATCCATCAAACCCTGTCTTTAACAATACAACTGTTTTGTCTATAGGTGCAACTTCTCCAGCAGCAAGTGACGTCACTGGCTGACACCCAGAGCACAGCAGACGAACGGTACGCGCGCGCCAAAGCCGACAACGCGGTATTACAAGCGAGAGTTCACATGCTGGACGAACAGATCAGAGAGGTAATATCGACAACCTACTCAACGTATCTAGTGCTTTTTTTGGCAAAACATTAGATCAATCGAGCTTATGTATCACCGTGCATAAGGAACCTACTGGCCAATAATATCGAATCATGATTGGCAATGTCGTATCAACCAATCATATTTTATCAATTTCTTCTTTCTTGCCTCTGCGCTTTGATTCTACATATGAATGTGCGCGCCTGGAAAAGATCGATTCGTTCGATTACATATTTTCGATTTTAAATTTCCCTTTCTCTCATACAAATCTTCAACTAGGTATTTATCTTTTCCACATCATATACTTAGCAATAAACCATAGAAAACTCAGTTAAGTATATAGTACATTTAAGTATTTAAAATTTCTCCAGTAAAATATAACTATTAGTTTTAACTTGAATAGTATGTGAGACATATTTATTTTAATACTTGGTTTACTCTTTAGAGCTAAAACATGTTTGTTATTTTCTTAACGCGTTCCAAAACAGTAACCCTTGTTTTCGAATATTACCTGTCACCAATTCATTTTTACAATTTTCTACATTTTAAACTTAGTTTGATCGGTAGGTAGGTATCATCAGCGCCACCTAGTATAAAACATTATATATAAGAGGTATCAACTAAACCAATCACCAATTTTTAGGATATTACACGGACGGAAAAAATTTGGCACGGTTAAAATTTTTCATTGAGAAGGAGTGCAGAAAGCTAAAATTTTATTTAATAATGCATTGGAAACAAATAAAATGTATAAATAAAATATAATAGTAAAAAAAAACATACACACACCGTGATACATTTGACACACACTTGCATTTGTCAATTTTAGTATCGCCGATGACAAAACAACCGTATGACCTATTGAATTACGGTTGAATTTCAACTACATTCAGGATCGGTAGTATTCATAATTATTTTAATATTTTTCAGATTGAATGCCGATGCGAGGAGCGGATAGCTGAGGAACAGCGGCGATGCCGTGATGCGATCGCGCGCGTCGAGAGAGACCGCGATGCTCAGCTCACGACGCTGAACGATAGACTCTCGGCCGCCGAGACTGAGGCCTCCGATCTCAAGCAAGAGGTACCTTCCATTAATGGCCCACGACTGAGCATTGGTCTTTTTATACCTATTAGGCAAACGATCTTACAAGCGATCACCGCCAACGAAACACCTTTCAATATTTCTCTCGTTTCTCCTAATACTAAGAATGCCTAAAGGATACTCCGGCGCGCTAATACAATGCGAATTGGGTAGAAGCCAATCGAAGTGTTAGAACTGCTTTATAACGGCAACCCGAAAGTTTTCTAGTTGGTTTAACGATAGCAAATGACTGACGGCTATAAATACATTCCAAAGCACGGAAGCTATCAAGAAATGTTTGCCACTAGCGGTCACCCGTTCCGTAAACAGGACCTGAGCCGAGAGCCAAAGATCTTTTCTGTTATCCATCACACCAAACGCCAGTTCAAAAATGTAGGTGAGTGACATTTGGTGCAAAAAATTATAATTAAAGTTCCACCATGGACTTCCGTGCTGTAGTTTAGAGACGTATTTTACTTAAAACCACAGTTTATATTCGCTTACAAAGTAACCGTAAGTTGTTGCTAAGGTAATAGTAAATATCGAATATTTTCAACTAAAAATAATCGCGTGATTTCACCCACTAAAACCATATCGGCCTGATCTTGCCTCCCTCCTGTAATTTCAAAGTTGAACCCATAATTTTCTACAATATTATTGTTATGGCTTCAACACAATGGCCCAATACTGAGTACAGGTATACAGTATCAATCTTTCTCTGTGCGTTCTTCTATTAAATGGCTCGGAGCTTCACCAAGTTATTTCTACGTCACTCATCGACTTCCAGCGCTGTTCTTATCATCGCATGTAAGTTTGGGCTTAAATCTCCTGTTACTGTGAAGGTACTATAATCCACTGCAAACTGCACACATCTTTGACAACTTTATGGAGAATTCTCGTAAAGTGCAGGTTTCTTTATGTATTCCTTCATCGAAGCAAGTGATCATATTCCATCACGCACTCCTATTTGAGATACTAATTTTCAAATCGTCAGGCTATCACTGCTTTACACATGACAAAAAACGTCTTTTACTATTGCAGATTTCCTAGCATCCGAGAAAGTTATTTTTTCCTCCATTTCATCATTAGTTAGATATAGAATGTTATTCACGTACCGTCTTAACAGCTGTAATTACGACCACCGGCGGTGTCGTTAGTAAATGATTGTGAAACTTGTTAGTGGAACATGCTAAGATGCTGTTTGTATGTAACACGTCTTATGCTGTACTTGATTACCGTCTACCAATATTTTTATTATTGGGGGCAAGGAAGCCTCCCCGCCAAGTCGAGCAACAAAGCGAAGGGCGCGGCCGTTACAAGGCCATTCGGGCCATATCGGACTTCTTTGGATGTGAAAAAGTCTAAAGCCTCGTTAAGAGGGCTTTATATAACTAAACTTTAAAATTACATTCATTTTCAACCAGTTATATAAGAATTATTGCAAGTCAGTTCCTTAATTATTATCAAAGGTCTAAGAGACTTTTTGTAGACTTATAATACCAATTTTGAACAGTTATTAATTAGCCTATAAAGCAAGAAAAAACAGAAATTCAGAGTGTTTAATCACGTTTCCTAGTTATTTAGTTAGTATAATAAATAACCAAGGTTTAATAGTGGAATAATAAATAACTGTGAGACAGTATGTGACACTCAAAGAGATCAAAAACAAGTCTCGTAACTTAGGTTCTGACACGAAACCTTGTAAATCGAATACAATCATATGCCGTTTATATACCTAACTTAAGGTAACATCTGCTCAGGTTGGACGTCTCCGAGGCGTGGCGGAAACATTACGGGCGAACGCAGAGATGGCAACAAGGAGCGCGCGGGAAGCTCAGGAAGCAGCAGGAGAGCTGGCGGCTCAGCTGAGCTCGGCGCGCGAGGCTGAGCGCCGGGAGCGGGAGGGGGGCGCCGCCGCCCGCGCCGCGCTCGCCGTCGCCGACGCCGAGCTCAAGAGACTGCGCGCCGCGCCTCCGCCCCCGCCCGACCCGCGGCTCGACGAGCTACGACAGGAGCTGGCGCTGCTCCGCACTCAGAACAAATGTAAGTGACATTACATAGTTGGTTTCTGTATATTCTTGAGTCACCTGCCAAACAATTTGTCGTATTGCGGGTGGACATTTGAGTCAGTTCTCCTCTTCTTCTTTCTCAGCGTCCTTTAGTCACCCTCTTTGCTGTTAGTCTCCTGTCCTGATATGCTATTAGTCTTTCTAGGGTCCACTATTGTATGTATTGTCCATCCTACTACTAATATTATAAATTTGAATGTTTGTATGGTTGGATGCAAAAAATACTTTCAATTGTTACAAAGATAGATATTAGGCTGGAATAACATATACTTTTTAATAACATACATTGTGGAAAAAACCGCGGACGGAATCTAGTTATGGATAACAAAATAAATTGAATAAATATCTTTGGACAGCTCACACACAGCCATCTGACCCCAAACTAAGCGTCAGCTTGTACTATGGTTTTCAGGTCAACTGATAAACATACATATATATTTATAAATACATACTGATATAGATATTTACACCCAGACACAGAACAAACATTCCTGTCGATCAAATAATCTATATTATTAAACAAAGAAAATACAATTTGAAACTAAAAATATTTTCTGCAGCATTAACAGAAGCCCAAGAGGAGCTCCAAGCCCAGATCCTGACCAGAGGAGTGGAGGAAGGCCGCAGTCTGCTGGACGGCGTGAGCGGCCCGCTTGCCGGCACCAACTCTCTGGCGCACGAGCTCTCGCAGATGAGCGATGATGAGGTAAGATGACCGTTGATGTCTGATAATGACAAGTAATGGCCAGTAGTAGGACAGGATGTTGGTGATGAGCTTTGAACTGTGTATTTTAAAAGATGTGTTGAGGAGTTTATTTGCCGATTCTTCTCCTCAATAAACCTTTCTGAATCGGTGGTAAATCCAAAAAAATCTTGACGTTCATAAATTTATTGTTCATTATGCTGATTTTAATGGAAACATTAACATTGCTGGAGCTTACAACAATACCGTAGCCAATACAGTACAATACTATATGCTTAGTTTATTATTTTTTACTGACAAACTATTCAATCAAAGCGCTAAAGTAGGCGTACCACGAGGTGTCAGGGGGAAGTTAAAAATCCGTATAGTGTACCTAAGGTTGTCAAAAAATACATGTTTTACATAGTATTCTAAACATATTAAATCCAGAAAAATTGAGCATATAGAGCATCAAATTATATTCAAAATAGAGCCACATCGTTACAAATTCGTTATTAGTAGTTGATCGGTATATCACGTGCCTATTCCAATATAGAATCCATTGGCCAATATAAGGTCCATTGATCTCATTGGACGTAGTTAAGTCAAAAGGATCCAATCCACATCAAGTTCAAAAGTGATTTCATTGAAACAAAATTATCTTATACACCTATACTGTCAATGAATTAAAAAGATTTAAGTAATAAACAATAACATAACATAATTAATTTAATTAGTAATAAAAGATAACATTTAATAATATTTAAGAAAAATATGATCAATGAGAAATATAATTGTTTCCAGTAAAAAAAAGTTGATAAAATTAATTAAATTAAATTAATAATATAACTTTCGTTTTTACTCGAATCTTTTAATTGATTGATAGTATTGGTGTTTAAATTTTTTGTTTCAATGAAATCCGTTTTGACGTTGATGGGGATTGGCTCCTTTTCGCTTAACTGCGTACAATTATTCTCCAGAAAATGCGCTCCCTAGTACCGGCTAGTATGCTACGTACTCGTTGATTCAAGCATAGTATAATTTAACTATAATTCGTACTGCTTAGTTATACACAAATATCAATAACAGAAGTCCTAAGACTATAATTTAATAAGCTGAGCTGGATAATAAGGCTAATTAATTTTATTTTGCTGGTTAAGTGTTAAGTTCTTTTTTGATATTATAGTTAATGAACAGTTAACATACTTATAATGGTTTTATTTCAGCTTTCATTTTTTTACTACATTATCATTGCAATAATTCTCATGCATGAGCTTAGATGGAACATTTTTAATCGAAATTAATTACTTTTTTATCATTTAATATTTTCTTATATTTAATTATTTCACTGCTCCAATTTATTTATGGGTTAATATATTAATATCTTAAACTATTACTATAATCATGTCAATACATCACATATTAATAACTAAATTTTAAATTGACTGAATTAGTACATTATACTTCGTCCTAGAAATTGCTTTAAAATTAGTCGATTTTTTTTAGAAAAAATATGAAGCTGCGTAATCATTAACACAAAAAATATTAATTATAGATAACGAATAACAAAGAATATAGCGAAAAAATAATAAGTCATTCATTCGTCACATCATTCGCTTCGCTTCATTTGAGGCTTTTTTATAGATATGTGCTACATCTTTATATTTTATGTATGCATTTTTACAGCTGGTTGGTAGCGATACACGATCTGATCTCAGCATAGAGTTGGAAAAGGTACGCATCTTTCACTAATCGTGCATGTACCTTACTCCTTACCTTCTGCATGACTTGTACTTTAAATATCATTGAACATGTAACGTTTGTACCTTTTTCACACTTTATGAATGAATCATTAATTCCCGCTCATTTCCTAGCACTGACTGAAAATTAAAAAAAACCTGTCATTTTTTTCCCGTGACATGTTCCTTTGCACGTTCCAAGTTTTTGTACTCTGTATACAATTTTTTTTCTTTTTTTTAACAGTTGCAGAAAGCTTTGAAGGAACAGCAAGATGTTAACCTACAGCTGAGGAATTACATCGACGGAATATTACTATCCATCGTGGAAAACTACCCGCAGTTACTCGAAGTGAAGTATCAGAAACCCATCGAAAAATCATAACGCATAGTACATTTAAAATACTAGTTGCAAAGTATTAGCTTTTTCGTAAAATATGACTTGAATTATTATTATGATGTTTGCAAATTTTTTAATTATTATCATTAAATTCTAAATGAATTATAATTTTTATTTGTTTGTATTTAATCGAAAAGAATTTTAATACTGTGATAGATATATATTTGATAATATTGAATTGCAAATTTATAAAATTATTATTTCATATTAATGTTATAACATTTTCAAACAGCCAAAATAGTTTAAATAAATTGTTATGAAATCAAATCAAACTATGTCATTTTCTTGTTACAAAAATATAACTGTATATTTTTTTAATTTACTTATCTATGAATATCAAATGCATAATTATCCATTTTAGGCAAAAATAGTTAATACTATTATTTTGTCGGCATTCCTCGTATAATACTATAATTTTTTTTTCACTATTCAAATAACCAATTTTAGACAACTCGTGAGGCGGGACGTTTACTCTTTATCAACTTACATAAAGTGCTACTCTGTGCAAAAGTGCAGGAAAATCAGAAAATGAATCCGGTGCATAATATAATGAACAAGTAACTCAATATTTTGACTTATTAATGGACATTTATTATTCAATTCGTCCGAATACCAAAATTAACTAGTTCATCTGTGTCTGGTTGCATACTCTGTGGACTCTTAGGATCATCTGTCAATAAACACATTTTTGGTGCATTTTTGCTTTACGCTAAAACAGTATATGAGCTCCAAAATATTAGAGTTCAAATAAAAATGTAGGTTAATTCTATAGCGGGGTCAAATAAGTATACGGACCTTATTAAAACTTGTTGATAATTAATAAATAGTGGTTTTTTGCCAATAAATTATTTAAAAACATATAATTTCTTAATTTAAATTCAAAATTTATGTATAATGATTTACATAGTAACTATTAACAAGATTTTAACTACTTAATTTTTATGTTCCACCTCCGGAAGATGGGAGAAATAGATGTTATATAATATTTATAAATAAAAATATAATTTTAGATACTTAATGTAAATATTGTGTATAGTTTAAAAAATATTAAGATGCTAAATTTATGTATAGAAATTATGGTCCTTCGAACCTTTGGAAATATTATGTATATACATAATATTTAGGTTTAAATAGATCTGCAACATTACTATCATGAAATGGTTAAAAAGGTCAGGCCGTCCATTTAAAATATAATTTAATACCTAAATTGAAAGACTGGATGTTCGTGGTTGAGATAGTATAGTCTGTTTTTTCATCTTGACATAACCTCAAACGTTGCACTTGCTTTTTAAACACCATATTTTACATATAAACGGGCATTCACGATTTGTTTATTCGCCTCATCTTTATCCGTACCGTACTTTATCCGTGCCGCGAAGGACTGGAAGAAGTTGCCGCGTCGGTGCTCCCGTTCGATTACAATGTAAATGTTTTTAAGTTAAGAGTGAATAAGCTTTTACTTAGTCAGTGCGCTTTACGATCAAAGACTTCATCGCCACTTACCATCAGGTGGGATCGTAGTCAAGCGGTAACATATTTATGGTAAAAAAAACGATATTTCGACCAAGTTGCATGATATGGTCACGGCAATATTGCCGTGTCGTGTCGTATAACAATAAAAAAAAATCATGAGTACCCGTTTATTTAAAATTACGATATTTAAAAACACCACAATATTAACAAGATCACGATTTTCTTGAAACCACCGCATTTTAGAAGTAAAACCAAAAATAATCTTTGTTGTTTTACAAAATAGAACAAGATGAAAAAACAGATTACAATTGAGTACATAGATAATGTCGTACTCCAAAATTGAGTTATAATGTATGAATGTTAAGTAAAGCCATTTAAGTAATGTTTTATTCCTAATTAAAAATCTTAGTAAGTAAAATAAATGAAGCGGAGAGAGTACCTATATTTTTTGTAAGAGATATTTATAATATAGCATGTAGCTCTAAGGCATTTGTGTACATTTTTATAACACGATTCATTATATAAAAATTATAAAAAATAATGTAATGTAACAGTCATCCGCATAAATTAAACAGTTTTAATATAACTTATTTAGTCTTTTATTTATAATTTACTTATTAAGATTTTTTTTTTTTCAGTCTTCCTTTTGATCTACATTCACTTTTTTTCTCTGGTCCAAATTACTTATCACTTGTTGAACGTCGAGCCTTAACATCATCAACTTTGGATCTATATAATCCTAAAAAAATAATTATTATTTATTTATACTTCTTTACGAAACTGAAGAACTGGATGGTAGGTAATAAAAAGATTATATAACAGCTAGAAATAGCGCTTCGCTTCAGAAGGAGTTAGGACGAAAACTATCCTATAATCCTTCTCGTTATATAATCTACAAACATGCACAATTGTGTCTAAAATGGTCCAGTAGTTTAGAGTTGCCATACAAATTTCAACCTATTATCCGGGAACAAAGCAGTTTTCTGGGATAAAACCTATCCCATAACCATTCTTGGCTTTTAAACTTCGATTATGGCAAGTTTCATCTAAATCTGTCTTTGCGTGCAGTTTTTGCGTGAAGCTTGAACAAACAGACAAGAAATAAAAAAAATGTTTTGGTCTACATCGATTACAAAGCCTCCCTGCATGAAAAATTTCAAAAAATATTTAATGTACAGAATTGACCCGGTTATAGTTTTATTACTAGTATATTATAAGATCTTGAATCGAAGGAATATTTAATAAGCATTAATAAAATATTTAAAAACACAAGCTTAAATTATAACACAAGCATACGAAGAAATACAAAAATTCATAACTGTATTGTTAGCCGTTGAGGAGTTCCCTTGTATGGATGACCATGAACGTAGTATCCGGTCATGCTTGTCATAAAAATGTGTTGTCATCCGGATGAAAACTGCTCCGTAGTGTAAGAGGAAGTGGGTCTAATTAAGCTTGCAAGATTTGACCCCTAACAAACAAATATACTAATATACAAACATACACGATACGTTAAATGAAAGCT
>DWJZ01008563.1:0-11264 GCA_018249125.1 Asbolis capucinus
TCTATTTAAGTATGTATTTAAAAGTATATATGTATGTTTATCAGTTGTCTGTTCACCATAGTACAAGCTAACGCTTATTTTGGTTTCAGATGGCCGTGAGTGAATTGTCCAAATTATTTATTTAAATACAAATATAAGGCTGTTTCCCACATTGGTTTTGGTACAAATTTTACTGTAATTATATTTGTATAAGAGTTCAAAATTCTTTAGTGTCAGCCTTTGATTCACAAATTATGGGAAACCGCCTTAAAGCTCGTCATCTTGATGTTATTCTAGTAATATTATAAATATTAAAGTTGTTAAGGATGGATTTTTACTCTTTCGCACAAAATCAACTGAACGGATCTGAATAATTTTGGTACAGAGATAGATTATTCTCTGGAATAAAACACAGGCAACTTTTTATCAAACTACCACGTGACCAGACCAGTATATATATATTAAAAATAAGAATACCATTTTGTCATCATAATTGTAACTCATAATTGTCCCACTAGTGGGCTCGGGTCTCCTCTCAGAATGTGGGGTACAGACGATAGTCGACCACGCTGACCGACTGTCATTGATGGACTTAACACACCTTCGAAACCTTTATGAAGAACTCTCAAGAGTGCAAGGTCCCTCACGATGTACTTCATCAGCAAGTGATCAACTTCTGATACGCACAAAGTTTGATAATTAGAGGTGCACGCAGGATTTGAACCCAGGACTTCACATTCGAAAGACCAACGTTCAAACCATAGGCTATCACTGTCTGAATGACATTTAGCAGTATTATATTCATACCAAAGAATAACTAATTTGAAGAGGTCAATGACATTTTTCATTAAAAGCTCTCTTCATTATAGATACGATCAATCGAACCATCAATATTTCCTGGTACTGAACTACAAAAAATACACGAGGCTATAAAAATACAATACAAAACTACGATATATTCTGCTGCCAAGACATAATACTAGCAAAAAATTTGAGTTAAATTTATATGAAAAAGCAATGTAACGACAATCACTCGCAACATACGTACATACTTATAATTTTTCAAATAACATACATAAATATTTGTGTACTTAATCCTTATTAATAATATAAATGCAAATGTAACTCTATCTGTTATCTTTCCACGCCTAAAGTACTAAACCAATTTTGATAAAACTTGGTACGTATTTTCAATATAACTTGAGGAGAGACAGGCTCCTTTTTTCGCGAAAGATGTCTAAAGGGGACTTTGTCTTCATGCACCAGATGTTTTAATTTGGGTGATGAAGGGGGGGAGTGTACCACACAAACGTAGTCGCGGGAAAAGCTAGTTTGAATATATAATTAAGGTATGGTTTCAATCCATCGATGGCCCATTTATGAGCACGGATTTCTCTTTATACTGAGGAGGCCTAGGGCACACTCCACCACGCTGCTCCAATGCGTATAAGGGGCCTTAATACCATTTCTGTAGTGTCACAGACTTGCTCATCATATACTAGAGTCTTCCCGCGACTTTGCTCCTTTGGTATGTTATTAAAAATAGCCTGTGTTGTTCTAGAGTTCAATCTATACCTGCCACGAATTTCATTGACATCAGTTTAGTGGTTTTTGCGTGAAGGAGTAACAAACATAAATCCATCTGCCCATCCAGCATCAACACCTTGTGTATTAAAATATTAATAATGCTATAAAGTACTAATATAATAGAACTTCTTTTATTTTGAAACTCAACCTTTCAATATTCACTAGACTGGTACCTTTTTATAAACCTTATTAAATATTCATTTCTGTACTTATTTACATAATACCTTATTTATAAACCTTTGTCCATGACCCGAAAAATTCAAGTAAATAGTCGATACAAGTTTGAAACCCACGCGTCAAAAATATAACTAAGTCGTGCCGATCGTTTTGTACTAATCTCGACAAAAACTAACTTAACCTTGTGGGAACCGGTATGTGTGTAATCATGCAGGTAGAATAACCGAAATTAGAGTTTTTGACAGGACCCAGTGGCCAATGGTCTGTGTAAGATGCGATAGAATTAGAAGTTTGGCACATTGTGCTGTTTCGGGTACTTACGATATGTTTTTCGCGCCGATATTTTTATCCAATTGCATGTCGTCTCGGCTGAAGTACGGTGGCGATGAGAAACTTGACAGGATGACAGATGACACTTGACACTGACATCTTTCACGACTCCTGTCACGTGTAAAATTGTGAAATTGTTGTAACGAGTCTCGCTCTTCACGGGTACACACGATTTTTTTATCAATAAAAAATTACGCGTTGGATAGAGTTCATAAGGTTTCATACTAGGGGATCACACTAAATACACTAGGGGTTCATACTAAATACACTAGAGGCCCCTAAAAGTTGAAATTTAAATTATGAGCTCAGTTTGTTCTTTCTTTGCCTTAATAATTATGAATGTGTTCGGGGTTTTGGTAAGAATTTTCTCTTCACACAGCTGAGATTTACTTAAGCTGCCTCACAACAAGACGGCACTGCAGGTTAGGTAGCAATCCTGCAGTCTCAGGATCGATTCTTGCCGCAGACATTCATATGAGATTTGTCATAAAATACCTACCCCGAGTATCGAATCCCGTACTACGCTATGTGAGCATGCTCACTCGGACTTTAAACCGTATTCCCTTATTAACATAAGACAAAAGAGTCCAATGCTATGACTAATAACCTCACTACGTAGGGCCAACAAATTCATCTGAAAACAATTCATTTCGTAATACCCTGACAATTTGCAAAAGTAGGCTGCAGTACAAAGAATGATCTCTCTCTGTCTCTCTCTATCAAATGGCTATCTCCGAAGTCATCGTTAGATACCAATCGTGGAAATTACGAGTTGAACTAACTATTGTTCATAGTACGACTGACAGGAGATGAAGATAATCATGTTCCAATTTATATTTTCTTCCGGATCGCGAACTACTTTGAAGTTTTGAAAAAGCTTACGTCATGGTATAACGGTAATCTGGAAACGAACTTCCAATAGGATTTTAGAAGGCTCAATTTCAATGTCCATAAAACCAAAAATGTTTTCACACATACCCCATCCCTAATAAAAATAAAATATATAAATATCTCAGGACCTAAATATTTAGCTATACTATAGTGATGAGACAAATGACAAAGAAACATATTTTTAAATGCACTATGTAGTATGCATTTTTTATCACACCCAGACACGGAACAAACATTTCTGCTAATCACAGAAAAGTTTGTTTTGGGTGGGGATTGAACCCACGGCCTCCGGCTTAGTAGTAAAATAAAAAATATCTTTAACATTTTTAGACACGCAACGTATACCAGACTTTTAAAAATACTAAAATAAAATCGATAATCCTACTACCTGGAACTCATATGTGACTTAAAAATGTGTTAGATAGGTCACAAGAAATGTATAAAACGACTATGAAACACTATGTTCATACCACACTAATCTTAATTCAGATCTAAACAAATGCTTCTAAGCCTCGGGTCTTCCGTCAACAAAGCCGAAACATTCACCTTTCTTTCCAAGTAAAGTACTTTGGTAATAATTAAATCTGTTAGGGCCATACTTCCTACTTAACATGTGCGGCATGCCGGTCCGCCCACACTAACTTCAGTAAGTAAGCTCTGTTATTCAACTTCATACAAAGCGGTTGAAGTGAAGTTGAAGTTACACATTTCCATCACACACACACTCGAAACATATTTATCATAAGTGTAATAATAATAGTATAATATCATAAGTGTACAGTTTCCTTGTTTTGTAGTAAATTTTCTTTGCGATTGTACCCGCTCCAATGTTTTCTGTTTCTACCTTGGTGTACAGTCGCGTAAACAGTCATTTCATATTTTTGATAGATATCTTTTTTTCGCCCTACATTTCCTAATGCCACAGGAAATCACAGGGCCTTTTGTAAATTGCCCTTTTTGTCCATATCATACCTAACAAATCTGCAACTAATCGCTGTCTTGTATATGAAAAATGTTGGAGAGACACTATGTATTATTGGGAGTATTTCCTGAGCAATAGAACACAATATAATGTGTTTTCAATTTTTTGTCTATTTATCTTTTGTGTACGCTTATATCAGAAACGGCTGAATCGATTTAAAAGAGATTTTCACTGAAGTATTGTACTAAGATTGAATAACCTTTTAGTATTTGGCTTAGTAAAGTCGGTTCAGAAATAAAAACAAGCTAGCTAGGTAAGCTATATTGGATCGAAGCGTGGGCGGTTGGGCAGTCATTCGTGCACAAAAATAATCCGGTTTCATTGTTAAAAAGCTAAGTTAAAAAGTCAAATATACACCAAAGAAACGAAATTTCGATTTGTTATTATGCCAAAATACTCAACATTTCTTAGAGCTAACGCTTGACCGAACAAACCTATCAAATCCCAAACATTCAGATAAATAAATAAATAACATTAACAATAACAAATACTCTGTATTACATTAGAAGAACAAGTTCAAAAGAAATAAATCCATTTAGAATTAGGAAATTCAAGCTAGGATAGAATAGAAATTTTCTACAAGCAACTTTTGAAAGTAATTATTAACGACGGGGAGTAATTTTTGGTAAACTTCATTAAATTCAAGGATACTTCCGAATGTTTTGAGTGTGGGAAGAGCTAAGCTATTACACTGGCTGTTACGAAGGCTCGATACGAAATTATCATACGCATAACATTTGGTTATGTTATTAATACTATACAAATGACAAGCCACCGTATTTGGGATTGTGAATTAGAAGCGAATGGAAATTCACTTCGTTATTGCCGACCATCTAACCATTGTAGCTTCATTTGGAAATACGAGCCGCGCAAATGTATCTTTCATTGCTGCTCGTGTTTCTTTGACATTTCCGCTAACTGTTATACATATTAAAGCGACATTTAATCTAAAGAGACTAAGTACGATTTAAGATTGGCGTAGATTGAAATATACAACACAATCATCAAAAGTAGCTACGAAACCAAATAAACTTGTGATTGTCATTTATTTTGGTAATTTTCTCTTTAATTAAAATAAGCCTATTAACAATACTACTAAAGTCATAATTAAAATTAATTGTCGATTATTCTTCGATCTATTTTTCTCTATTATGATAAACTAAGGGAAAAGTAAATTAAGCCAACAATAAGTACGGGTGCTTAGCGTCGTAGTTAATGGAAAAAGGAAAGGAAATAATAACGGTATTAAATTTTCCGCTAATTGTTTTGCTTTTTCGCTTAAGTAACTGTTCATTGTCTCATTACTGCGTCGCTCACAACGTCCCAGATAAAGGAAAAACATTTAATAAATTTAAAATTACCTCCTATAATGCCTTTTTGCTCACCCCGCTATTTCTGAAACGTAATATTTGCGAGTAGCGAGGTTACTAAGCAAAACATAAATTCTAAATAGACTGAAAAGTTTATACTGTATGGTGGATCAATCGCTAATAATATCCAGAGACACTTAACAAATCAATAACAGACTAAGTAAGTGCAGCTAGCAGCTAGAATTTTAAGAGCATTTTTAAGTAAACTCCCAACCTCATTAATGAACAAAATGTTTAGCGCGTAAAAACTTGTGTACAAAATTCTACTAGATTAGCTGTATCTTCTTCCTCATAGATCACAATCGGCTCCAATGACACGATCAAATATTTCGTTACTAACCTGCATCTTGAGCAAATCTAATTCTTGTCTATAAATATCTGCATTATTTACTGTTTCACTACTGTATCTTTCATCCCTCTCTACTTTCCGAAAGGACGACAAATGCCTTGTAATTTATTACTCTAATTTTATAATTCAATCTTCTACAACAATCAGCCTTAACAGATTGCCTTTTAAACCTAAAATGTCGTTTGCCGTACCTTCGTTATTGACTAGAAAAATGAGCTTTGGTCTTAAGTAATAGGGCTCTTATTCCAAGTTATGGCTGAGATGAATTTTAGTCATTTTGGTCGTAGCAAGAAGTAAAGATCTTCTAGTGGGCATATTTTCTCATCTAACAATGAGATTACGTATTTGTATCACTGTGTTTATTGTCCTAATATGTTGCTGTTCCAGTGAGTTCTTCCGTGGGATTTTATTTCTGTTTATTTAATGTTTAGTTTAGTTCGTTACTCATATTTTTTCACTACGTCATATTCTTCTATTGATTGCACTCGTCTATCTACACAAACCATTAGGCTTAGGTTGGTGTTTTTTATCATATAAATTCCTTTTTAAAACACGTTTCTCAACAATTCTTTGGTCATCGGTGCTGTGTAAAGTGTTTAAAAGATTAACGCTCCACCTTGACAAATATTAGTTCGTAGGTATCGGCGGGCGTTCACCCGAGATTGACGCCTCACGATCCAATCTAAGTACGAATTTTGAGGGCAACGGACCGGCCTTTTTGCCTTCTTGTATCGTTTAACGCAAAAGTGAATTTAATACTATTTTAAACCTCGTCAATTGGCATACTAATGACCTGTTAAGTTACTTGCTTCCTAATAATCTTATCCAGGTAAGAAACTATTACTACCGGTGATGTGTACACGTTAGCTATCAGAATATAGATATCTCATTTTCTAAGTATATTAAGATATCTCATTTTTTAAGTACGTGTCCTGATTATTTTATCGGTATCTGGTAATTATAATTACACTTTATACACTTATCTATAACTTACACTTAATAAACAGGTTAAAGGTGATATCGATGTTATGTATTACATAAAACATAATTAGAATCAAGTGACATCACTTACTCTAGTTTACATCGATTATGTACGTGAACGGCAAGTAATAATATACATAATTATTATTGCGCGAATATATTTTGAATTTTTACATAATTTTGATTAAGTAAGTATCAGTATGTTGCACTAAAATGTGTCTGTTTTGATAATGGATTACAATATATTTTGATAGCACTCTTAAACATTTTTCTATACCTAACGTAGCTTAGAGCTACAGAAACTATGCTTTTAAAACTAGTAAATTAGGCTTACCAGCTTGTAAGCTCCACTTTTGTCTCCGTTTAGCGACAAAGGCTTAGCCGCAAAATGCTTGGCGTCCTGTTGGCTTTCTAACGTTTAAACTTCTAAATTAGGTGCCGCTAACAAAAGACTTAACTTGCTTTTAATAAGTACCTTAAATATAGCTATTACTAAAAGTAACTACCAATTAGTAACTAATTTATGCCTTGTTACATTTTGACTGGATATTTAGCTGTTTTATTAGTAACATGCAACCTTTAACAAGTAACATGAACCGTAAAAAAAGGCGACTCAAAGAACTCGTAATACAAACAAGATAATCTGTCATAATTACAGATCATACGTAATGTGAGCTAATTGTCTGCCTTATAAATAAATTGCAAGTGCTTATGCGTGTTTATAAATTCGCAGACAGAACCAGATCGGTTCAACTCGGCAGTCATGCAGTATTCTGAAACGACTAAAATACAGCACGCTTCCGTGACACGTAACACACAATTTGCAATAATTGCTAGTTATTCGAGTGCTGAAAATTGCTATAAATTCTAACAATATTCCACGCGACTGTACGCCGCTTTGGCGCGAAACACTATTGATGTACCAATATAAACGGTTGTTATTTTTTTATATTTAAAGTTTGTTCGCTATTTAACTTGAGATTTGTAAAGGGTCTTGTAGGTTCGTTACTTTTGTTGATTAGATTAATATAATATAAACTAAATACCTTTGACCCGAAAGCAGACACACACACACCTGTCCCGGGAACATAACCCAAGTCCACACTACCCGAAAGCAGACACACACACACACACCTATCCCCGGGAACATAACCCACTTGGGTTACCACACTGTCACTACCATCCCTTCACTTTTACTAAAGAAGTACTGGGCGCTATACCTTATTAATTCTTCTCGCACATTTGCCAAATGCCACAACTGTAAAAAAGTCTATTTCACAAAACTCCATGTTTACGTTTTTATAAGAATGTTCAATTATTTTGGGTTGTAACCTTTGGCTTCTGACAGTAACCATCAGCTGTTTTATAACAATCTCTTAAGCTAACTTAAACTACCTACGTTTATGTTGCAAGAACAATTTATATAATTTATTTAAGTACCTTTGTCGAACAAATATCATAATAATATTCGTAAAATTTGTACACATCGACTAGACAGAAATGCTCTTAGCTTTTTTATTAATAAACTAGTTGCTGCTCGCGGCTTAGCTCGCTTGGTATGTTTATAAAAATAGCCTGTGTTATTTTAGTCTAAAATCAATCCATGTGAAAATTTTTAATCAGATATGCTAAGTAGTTTTTCCGTTAAAGAGGAACAAACATCAAAGCATCTTCAAAAACTTTTGCATTTAATAAGTGATAAGCAGCAAACAAGCAGACGGGTCATCTGATGTAAGTGATCACCGGAGCCTTTTAACAATATAAGAACGGGGTGTTACTGGCAGTCTTTAGTAAATTCTCGTTACTCGCCGACATTTTGTCGTTTATTTTACATATTATAAGTTAATGCTCGACTACAATCCCACTTGATGGTAAGTGTGTCACTCTTCTATTAAAGACACCTACATTATATTCGAGCGGAAACGCAGGCGATGGTATTGTCTGCATAATTAAATACACACACACACACACACACACACACACACACACACACACACACATATATATATATAAGGTTTATTACATTTAAGTTTGATAGTAAAAGACGATGTTAAGCAAGAATGGGGCGGTCACAAAAACTTGGTGAATGATTGTTGATACAAGATTTCTCGAGCATTTCCGTGCCTTGGAGGACACGTTTATAAGACCTCACTACTGGGCTTTTAATGGGTTGAAAAGAAGCCTTGTTCAAAATTTTTCGAGCGGTAAAATCCAAATTGGCATGGTCATTAACTCCAACAAACTGAAGCCACGTGGTGAAATATGCTCCAAAACTCCTCAGTCATGAAACTAGTACTCAGCATTAACGGGTTGAAGCCAGCAGGTAATGCAGTAGGTATATAGCAACTGCAAGCAAAAGGGTTATAAAACGAAGTATGTTAACAAAATCGTAAAATATTAACACCCTACATCGACTTTAAACATTCGCTCCGCCCACTACCTATTAAGCGCTTATGAACTGCAATAAAACTAGATTTTTACGTTTTACAATATGTTTACGGCGAGGCTATATACGTCTTGATAATGGGGTAGGTGACTAATAAAACAAGAATATAATTTCTTATTTGTTTATAAAATTTTTGCTTTATAATTTTTGTTTTATAATTGTTAGTGTTTAAATCGAATAAAGCGTGACGTCACGCTTCACGAATTATTATTATAAAAAAAAGTTTTAAATTATTCAATTTTAATTGGATACATTTTATTATCATAAATTTTATCAAATGTTTTCTCTTTATAAGATTTTTGTCAACTTTGTAATTTTTGCTTTGTGATAGTGTATTCACGATATTTTATTTGCAACGCTTATGCTATACTAGATTTTTTTTAAGTTACCATCAATGTATACGTATGTTGCTATAAGGAATTAATACTGAATCCTCGTATAGCTAAAGGCCGTAGACCAGACATTTGAAGTTATTACTTCTTTTCTCGTATCAGAGAAAAACTATGAAAATATTTTTTTACGATGTGCACGCACACCGTCATAAAAAACTGACAACCTGAATCAAACTAGTGAACATTTTAGTTTTATTCTGTAATTAGTGTCTTTTTTTTTATTATTCGTGTTTTTTTTTCTAAAAACATAGGATAATGCGAAAGTTTTTTTTAGAAATATATTTTTTTTGTTACGATAAAGAAGTAAGTATTTCTTACTTTTTACACACCCTTTTTTATTTACATATTTTTTTATTTATGAACGTTTTTAGTGTGACATAAAGTTAATCCAAACTTAGTACCTACGAAAAAGGGCAGATTAGTTTAGCACGGAAAAAAAAGACAGAAAATCTGAAAAATAGTTATTCAGCGAAACGTCTCAACTTTGTACCTTTCGATCGTTTCTCATAAGAAAAACGTTCGAATGTTATCACCCGTTTAATTTCGTCCATCGACAAAATGTCCTAATTAGACAGCTAACAAAAAATCTTGTTTAAATACTTAACAACAATATTTATCGGCTATCACAAGGCGATCGAAGGTTCATTTCGTACCTCACACGTAATTGTAACAGACAAGTACAAGGCTGCGACATTAATACATAACGTTACACAAATCAATTGTTCTGGAAATAATCAAATTGGAGCACCAGCGGTTAACTGGTTGTTACCCGCAGCTTTGCTCACTGTTCATTGAATATCTAATAAAAATAATAATTATGGAGGTATCTTAAAGAGAAGAGTGAAGAGGTACATATTTATAAAGTCGATGCGTCCAACACCTTAGACATCATCGATATTTACCATCAGGTGGCACTGATATCAAGCATTAGCTTATTCTAATAAAAAAAAGATAAAAACTAACAAACATAAAAAAAACAGTTGAATTGAGAACGTCCTATCTCACGCCACCTATTACTGTTATTTACTGAAACCATATTCAAATACAAATCTTTATACAAAACATATAAAAGTACGAAATATCATCTGTCATAAAAAAGTTGTTTTGGCGTGAACTTTTAAACAAACTCAATAACAATCCTGTCATCTGCATATTTTAAAAATATCTTAATGTAAACGTATAATGTAACAATATCATAATATTAGCAACATAAATAATTCAAAAGTAATATGTTATGTCATGCAACCGGTTACTTCTACACAAGATTCGCGGATATTTAAATTTGGAAGTGAATCTAAAAGTCAGATTGTTTTACGGTCAAGTTTGATGATATCCGTATGTTTTTTGTGATATAAAGCCTGTACAAAAACTGATTGATCTGTTTGTATGTGGCAGATATTTCAAAAAGATTGTAAAAAAATGTAATGAACAAGTAGAGAACATAAGGTACAATAAAAAAAAGCAAATAAAAAAATATCCTTATAATATGTATTACGTTCGCTAGTGACTAGGGATTTTCATAAATGTTTTCAATGTATAGAAATTTATCAGCTACAATATACCTAAATATTTATATGTGAAGCAAAAACTTTGTACCCTTTTTTACGAATATTATGCGGACAGAGGACTATGAAATTTGGCACAGTTATCCCCCGGGAACAAAGCAGTTTTCTAGGATATAAAGTATTCTGTAACTATTGTCCTTATATAAGCTACAAACATCCTAAATTTCATATTAATTGATTCATTAGTTTCGGAGTTGCCATACTAACTTTAACCT
>DWJZ01008564.1:0-11264 GCA_018249125.1 Asbolis capucinus
GATTAAATTAATTGCAATTAAATTTTCAATCAATTACTAAGATGATTAAATTATTAATTGATTAATGCCCAACACTGCCAGACACACAGAACAAACATTCCTGCTCATGACAGAAAAGTTCGACCTGGGTGGGAATCGAACCCACGCCCTTGTGTGTAGCAGTCAGGTTCACTAACCACTAGACCAACCGGCTGTCAGTCTTTGTATTCTATTTAACCCGTATTTGTTGTTTAATAGTAATTATATATTAATTCAGGTATGAGTGGCATCCTCCCGGACCTCCCTCACCGCAGAGATCACAACCGCCTGTCGCTCCTAAACCAATGGTATGTACTTATTACAGTTTTTAATTTTGGTAGCATAGTAATACAGTAATGTATTACATTTGCCACCGTAACGCGGTAATGTTGTAATACAGTAATGTAAAGGATGTCCGGTGGCAGAATTAGGATTTCAAAATAATAAAAATGTATAAAAATACTTTTGTTTCAATAACTATAAAAAAGAAGGGAAGCGCGGATTTTATTTCTTAAAAATTATTTTTTGGTCGAAATATTGATTGTCACGTCGGACACACTTGAGATCTGACTTCAGTATTCCGCGCCACTCGCTGGAGAAGGGACAACAGGATACCATTTACAGCAACAGCACAGGAATCGTTTCCTTTAAAATACGGTTCGATTGCGAACGCATGTTGTTCGCCCGTCCACTACGACATCGTGACTAAGGAACCCGTACGAATGACGAATCGAACGAGACCCCCCGCCCGGCTTAACGGTTCTAAAACAGTTCAAAATTTAAATCCTAGTTCTGCCACCGGACACCTTTTATTACAACAGTAAATATATTAACCGCACTAATTATTTTCGTTGGGCATTCAGATATTCGAAAATCCATATAATCAAATGACATGTATGAACAAAACGTAATTTTGTATATACATATTATAGTGTATAACATATAATGTTACTCCAATGAGGGTTAGTTCGGATAATCGCAAATACGGAGGGCTGTATAATCCAGTTGCTATTGTACCTAAAAAATATACAATAATAAACACAATGTTGGCACTATTTTACAGGGAGCAAGGAAATCTGATACGGAGTTAGAAGAGCAATTGTTGCTGCAACAACAATATCTACAACAGCATCAACAACAACAACAACAATTGCAAAACAATTCTACAGCTCAACTTGATGATGGTACGTATAATCCCTTTAATGTGTTAGCATCAGGTTTCTATTTAATTACATAACGTTTTATTTCTTTTCAAAATTTAATGTATCAATCATACTTGAGTACAATTTTTATTATTCCTAGAATATAGAGACAAAGGTATGCAAAACTTATATATGTAATCTAATAATTTGTTACTTTAAATGGGTAAAAATGAAATGGGTAATATAAGAAGAAGTACTTTATAAACGTTTGTAGATCGATATATAGCGAGTGCGTCCGAGCCGCCAGCGGTGGCGATGTACGGGCCCGCGGGAGCAGCAGGCGCAGGCCCGGGCGGGCCGGCGGGCGCGGCTCGCAATCCCTGGCAGCGTGAGGAGCGCGAGCGGCAGGCTGAGGTGCGCCGTGCACAAGCCCGGGCAAGACGGTAACTTACATGACTACTCCTTTGGCTTTATTTATAGCCCAGTTTGTAGTGGTTGCGAATCAAAAGAAAACATGATGCGATTCACGTCGAGAGCAGAAGTTATGTGATGAAGAATAAATAATTCTTCTTGATTGATATGATGAATCTTATACATGTCACTAGCGACACATATGTAGCATGATACGAGTTTATTTCATTTGTAACATTTTTGGCTTTATTATACATAAAGTGCTTTGTGTGGTCAGGGACGCGGCCATCGCTCAGCTGGTGTCGCTGGGCGCGGCACGTTCGCCGGCGCAGAGCCAACAGCTGCGCGCGCTGCAGCTCGAGCGGGACTTTGAGCGACGTGCCACCCAACACGACCACGTAAGATTACATTTACAATTGTATGTAATTACACACGAGCGCAACTAAGTACTGGACTGATGTAACTGGTCTGTTGATTGACACATAGTTTAGATGTGGCGCTGTGGAATAAGAATTGATAAGTTTCCCTCCCTGTTTTATATGTAACAATATTATATTTTTGTGCAGAAAAGCTAAAATGTAAACGAATTCTGACAGGTGTTTTATTGTTTTAAATAGGTGAAAGATAGAATTAACATTTTTTGAAGCGAAATCCTCACGCCTGCATGATAAAATATTCCCATCATTGGAGTTGCAGGGTTGAATAAAATTACTGACGCTATTTGTTTTATTAGACACAAAAATACGGCAGTGAAAACAAATTAGAGCAAACGTATTAATATAAATCATACTGCACTTGACAGGACGAGGGGGGTCAAGCGGAGGCAGAACCTGATGAAGAAGACGTGTCCCCGCCACCCTCACCACCGCCAGCGCACTCCGCTCCCGCACACCCTACACATGCCGCACACGCGACGCACGCACCACCCAACACCTACCAGCCGCAAGCACCTAACGTCAATACATACTCTTCACACACCACTCACACAACACACACGACACACACAACACATTCTTCGCATGCCACCCTCCCCTCCCATGCCTCTCTCACCCCACACAGCGTGCCGCAGGAAGACACGCGCGCACCACCACAACCTCCCAAATCAATACTTAAGACGAACCGTCCAGAGGTCACTAACGGATACGCGCCGGAAAATGTAATCATTTCAGTTTATTTATCCCAGTATTTAATCAATATCTGATTTCTATAAAATACTGAACCAAGAAAAAAGTTTGTTTATCGTGTTGTGTCATTGATAAATAATTTAAACGATTTTTACTCATAAAAACCAATTTGTATAAAACAAATTACGATATTTATAGACATTCTTATTTGTTTAAAAATATTTTTTCTTAACATAGTAAGATAAAATGATCGCATAATGTGGAAAAGTAATCATGTGTTTAAAAAAAATAAAATTTCTAATGAATTAATGAATCAAGAATGAATTAATGAGTGAATCAAGTTTATCATAAGTAAATAATCGTAATTTTGATGTACAGATATTTTATTGTAATTCCCGGAATCAGAACACTGAAGAGTCCGTTGTGTCGGAGGCAAGGGGTGGGCTGACAGGGCTGGCGGGGTTGGCAGGCGCGGTGGTATCGCCCCCCGCACCGCCGGAACGCGGCTCGTCGTTCGCCGTGATGGCGGGCCGTCGCGCGCTCTCGCCGCACCACCAGGACGCCGCGCCCGCACCGCCACAGTCAGTATATATGACGATCGCATTAAATATGTATATCTAACGTTTATATATATAACATAACATTACGTTTATATATATAATAGACAAAGCCAATGAGGTTTAGTCTGAAACGGAACTGAGAACTTAAATCTGTGGAACGTGTAGTACTTGACGTTAACAAACGTCAATATCATTTGAACATATAACTAGTGACAGCTGACAAAATCGAGTTAACAGGAGATGTCACTTCGACCGCGCATGGGTGGATTGATCGAGGAATGAGACCTTAATGATGTTTTCATACCCGAAAAATTCTTGGATATTATCTCTAAATCTGCTCGTCACAGTTCTTTGTTGCGTTATACAGTTAACAGTAGTAGTAGCCCACGATTGATACTAAGATTCGACAAGCCGGTCGGTCTAGTGGTTAGAGAATCCGGCTGCTGCACCGAAGGTCGTGGGTTCGATTCCTACTCAGGTCAAAATTTTCTGTGATGAGCATGTTTGTTTTGTGTGTCTGAGTCCAAAAAATATCTATATAAGTACGTTTTTAAATATATATATATATACGTTGTCAGTTGTCTGATTACCATAGTACAAGCTATAAAGTTTGAGATCCGATGGCCGTGTGTGAATAGTCCGGACATATTTATTATATTTATTTATTATATTTATTATTATATATTATATATATATATATATATAGGTCCGTAATATATATATATATATTTAAAAACGTAACCTATATATATATATATATATATACGTTTATCAGTTGTCTGATTACCATAGTACAAGCTGTAAAGTTTGAGATCCGATGGCCGTGTGTGAATAGTCCGGACATATTTATTATATTTATTTATTAAAACGTCATCTTGACGCGACATATATACATAAAAGCAAGTCGTTATACACCACTTATAACTCGAGAACGGCTAAATCAATTTAATTGATTTATGTGTTTTGTATTTGTAATCGTCCAGGGAAGGATACATGTTAATAAAAAATATATTTATTAATAAAAAAAAAAAAATACTAAAATATTGTTTATCCATAACAAACAGGACGTAATGTCAAATAGAATTATTTCACAAATAAATATTCAGCAAGAATTGTCCCTTGTAAACTATGATGTTTTAAAAGACCAGTAACATGCTTATAAAATCGAGTACCTTTTTTATGGCTATTTTACTTTATTATCAATTATTCCTTTTGATAAAGCTGCATATATATTTTTAAAGAAGTTTTCTGAAGCTACCATTAGTATCTTTCTAAAAACATTTCTGAATCCGTTAATAGATATTTGATTTGATAGCAAATAAATAATATGTCATTCATTTCATCGGTCAAATCTATGAAAGTACCCATCAATGAAGAAACTTTTACTGGGGGTTTATAGTAAAGAATAGTTAAAGTTAAAGTTTTGACTGGTTTTGTGTGCGTACGTGCGTGGTTATCTCAGAAATTACTGATCCGATTTGATATATATTGTTTTTAAAATACGTTTATTATTCAATCGACACACAGCTCAAAATTTATATTACCAATTCTGTAGCTTATCGAAGAAACAAATTCTGTGCATAGGATTCGTGGGCACAGCTGGTCAAAGCATTTTGATTAATTGAGCACGACAATGTCTGCCGGGTCAGCTAGTAGTATCGTTCATAGTCCTGCGGCTTGTTTCAATCGTAGACGATCGAAAAGCAACAGAGAGCGCAGTTGACAGAAGAGTGAAAGGTGAATAGGTGAACGCTGACGGCAAAAAAGTAATAAAAGCAACAGAGACAGTAGTCAATAGATTCCTGAAAGGTGAATTGGTGAACGCTAGTGGTAAAAATGTAATAAGCGTTTTCGAGTTTCAGATGGCACATAAAACCGTCGGTTATAGTTATTATTAAGCCACTTCGAAGGGCGTCTTCTGAAGGCCGGAACTTCTGACACTTGGTTTGACCACTAACCTTTTACCAAACAACGTGGTGATACTCTGGACCCCCTCAGTATTAACAGAGATCCGTATTCAGTACTCAGCCATCAAAAGGTTAAAGCTCATGTAAAAAGACAGGCCACGACAAATCCGTTTTAAAGTGTTATAGATATTAATAGACAAATAAATGACAAAGGGAAACTGTACGTTTATTTGCCTCCATACAACTGATCATAGCCTAACTTTCGACATTTACGTCGATATTCAGGATTCCACCAGTTCCTGAACTGTTTATAACTCTTGTGAACAGACGCGCTGTAATTTGAGTTCAGTTGTGTGCAAAGTTCACACAGATTAGATCTCGACTTAGGTGTGAAATAGTAATGGTTCTTCCAGTCAAAAAAGTACTCGTAAGTTGTAGGATTCTTGATGAGGTAGTCAATGATCGCTCCGAGTTTCTTCATATCGAATAACTGAGAGTTAATGAAGGATGCAGGTGGGAGAAAGCTGAAAAAAACTCACAGATGAAATGTAATTCTGATCAAGTACATTTACTAGATATACATATATTTAAAAAACTCGACTGCATAATAAATTATCATTGATTGTTACATTAAGTAACTTTTAGTAACCGTTACAAAACAAAGATTGTCAGTGTGAATGAAAGATGTTAAGAACAAAGTAAAATCTTTGCATTACTTATATGGTGTGCGAGCAATAAAGCGAATATATATTTACTTATTTATACCCTCAAAACAAAGTTCAACCATTTTTTTTTATCAATTAATAAAAATAGAGCTGATAGAGATTCTTTACATTAAAAATTCGTCTTACCAAAAGCTAACAATAAATAGACCGAACTGATGGAAAACGGACCTGTTTGATGCAGGACCGTTTAACCTGCTGGATGGCTGCGATCTGATTAACTTTGACCAATTTGCTTTACACCTTCTACTTAATAAACCCATAATTGTTACTCTCTGTGTAGTGTCTTAATGGAATAAGATTCTACAAAATTAGCGTAAAAAGGTATTTTAATTCCCAAAGAATTTCCGGCTTTAAATAAAAAAATATACAAATAATCTTACCTTGAATAATTGTGTCCTCCCATAACTATTGGAATAACCAAATATGTCATGGACTTGACAATGCTCTCTGTAATATAGTCATCAGAAATAACATCTTCTAGAATAAGTTGGAAGAAATACTTCTTTTCGATCAGTTTGTAGCAATTGTTAATACGATTTTGTGGGCATTTCATATCACCGCAAGGACCAAATAAATCCAGAGTGTAATTGTATCCGATCAGTTCTTCTTGCAAGTCTTTAATGAATTCTAGATGTTTAGTTCTCAAGCTACATTTATTAATAACTAAAGCAACAGCCTTATTTTTAATCTTAATTTTATTTTTGTATCGATCTTTATGAGTTATTTTATAAATCCAATTCATTTTCTTCTTCGGGCCAACTATTTTACCTTGTTCATTGTATATATTGAAGAATGGATGCACAATATCTGAATCTAACTTGTACGTCCAAGTCCAATTAAAGAAGCCTTCGAAAGCAGGATTACATACTGGATATTTTGCTGCAGATTCCAGAGAGTGAAAAATATACTTTTGGTAGGGTGATCTAGTAAAATTTAAATCGTTTGGAATCATGTTTACTACATCGTGTACGCTGAATACTACAGCATCAAAATTTTTATGGTCTTCCTTTAAAAGATCTTTATTATATGTGATATAACAGTTTATAAATTCACACTTTTGTTTGATGAACACTGTCTGTCCAGGCAGCAATTCCTGTTCATGTGGATAATAGAAACTAAATTTGCTTTCCTTGAATGTCTTCCAAAACAAAACATACTTTAAGTCTGTTTTGAATCTTGTTTGTTCTTTTGATAAACCTGGTTGTCTTTTATCAGTCAAGTAATGCGGAATCGAAAATATTGTTAACATTATCGTTAATATTAACACGAAAATAGTATATCTAGTCAAGGTTTTTCTTAGAGGACTTATAAAAATCATTTCTTTAACTTTATACATGAACGGATCTATCTGTTGGTAAATCGTTAGAATTATTTGAAACGTTTGTATTCACAGCACGAGTTTCCAAGTAAAATCTTACTGTGTAACTGCGTGGAACAATTTGATTGTCTCCTGTTTATTCCTTTTGTTTATTATTTACAAGTTTTCAGTTTACAAAGAATTTGTGGATTTGAAAGCACTCAAAGTTACCTATGTAATAGAGTAGTTAGAAATCTGTAGTAGAGTTAGATTTTGATAAAATGCAACTCATTATTTTAATATCTATTTGTTTTATTTAACTTATTTTTTTACCCAGATTACACGAATATAAATCGGTTATCAAGCGTTACCAAGTGAATGAATATGCATATGGTTTTACATTCAAAAATGATAAAAATACATCCCCTAATTAAACCCTTTCAAGCTTTTGCGATAAACAGAGTAATACTCTATGAACTTTCTTAAGTTGTACCAAATTTTGTTGCTTTGTACGAAAATGTACCAAAAACAATTACTTACACATTAATTATGATAAACACACACACTACACACAAATATGCATGCACACACTACAATTATTATCAGGTTAAGGTCGATTTAATTTACCTAGACTATAAATAAATCTTTGTAACAAATTAAGGGAAAAGACTGTCTCCCAGGCTACAGCTCCCGCTTTTTTAGGGGATAGTGTTCTTTATAAAATATAACTTCAAATTTATGGCCATTATTTAAAAAAAAGTGTATCGTAAGACCAAGCTTTTAAAGGAAACAACAATATTCCAAAAACTAGAATTACAATGAAATCAACAGACGATAACAAAATTTGCAATATTATTTCTAGATACAATATAATTCTCATACTGACTCATAAAACGACTCCTACAGAATGTATACGAGCAAAAACTACGTTGAATAAACACCAAAAGTTAACATGAAACATAGCTTACACGTTCCCTATTGAAGTTTTTAGAATCACGTATTCATAGAACAGAAAAGGCACCTAGTTTCGGCCGAAGCCGGTTTCTCATAATTTATGCGTTTCATTTCGCGATATAAAGTCGCGAGTTTAACCAACTGTCGTATGAAAAACTCGTTATGTATCCAGCGTTTAATTTATTGCAAAAATTCCTTCCCCACGCGCAATATTAACACTGTATTGTCGTGGATTCAGACTAAATTTTATTTTGGTGTCATTGATATACGAGAATGCTCATGTTTTAATTGGAAATGTATGTATACTAATGTTATAAATCTGAAGAGTTTGTTTGTTAACTGTTAATTTGTTAAGTTTTGGTTCAAATTGAAAAAATATTTTTGTGTTGGATAGTCCATTTATCGAGGAAGGCTATATCACGTCACGCTACGACCAATAGGAGCTGAGAATTTAAAGACAATGTTACAAAAACAGGAAAAAATTTTTTTTCTTTATGTACAGCTAGGGAAAAAAAGATTACAACAAAGGACAATTAAGGAGGTACAAGTGTACTGTTTATTTCCCTTTTTTTTTCTTTTGGCTTAGTACTTTTTTTCGTATGGCGTAAAGTGTGCAAATATATTTAGAACTTGACTATTATTTTGAACTAGCTTTTGCCCACGGCTTCGCTGGCATTAAGAAGAATTATTATTTATTATGGGGTGGAATTTATCAAAATCCTTTCTTAGGGTACGCCTACGTCATAGTAGCTATATGCCTGCAAAGTCTCAGCCCGATCGGCTTAAAATTGACAAAGTTTCATACTAACTTTCATCCCCTATTTTATCCCCTTGGGGGTATAGTTTATCAAAATACTTCCTTACCGGATCCCTACGTCATAACATCTACCTGCATGCTAAATTTCAGCCCGATCCCTCCAGTGGTTTGGGCTGTGCGTTGATAGATCACTATGTCAGTTTTATATAGCATATTTTGACCTTTGAGTACCTTTGAGTTTTATATAGTATATTTAGATAACAATAATTAATTTTGTCTTTCCACTTCCCTTTGTGACTTTCTCACATTGCACACTCAATAAAAGTTTTCAATATCTTCCAAGAAATGCATGTATTACAAATTTATTACATATTTAATATAAAAGGCAACTAATATTTAAATATATTCAAAGACCCCGAGTTCCCCCGGAGATCGTTAAGTAACTGATGATGTCCCCAGGCACCGATCTCCTGACACCAGCTCGTACCGAGACAATGCTCATGTAATTGATGACTTGGAATTTTGCCCCTATTTATTTTGTATGTGCTGATTTCACTTAAATCTGACAAGCCAATTGATCTAGTGGTTATTGAACCTGACTGCTACTCCGAAGGTCGTTGGTTTGATTCCCACTCCGATGAAACTTTTTTGTGATGAGCAGGATTGTTTGTTCTGTGTTCGGGTGTAAAAATAATGATATAACTATGTATTTAAAAATATATATGGATGTTTATCGGTTGTCTGATCACCATAGTACAAGCTACGCTTAGGTTGGGGTCAAATCGCCGTGTGTGTGTAGTCCAAAAATATTAAAAAAATATATTACATTAAATCATTTATTTATTAAACGCTGCTTTAAACATAACTACATCAAATTAAACCAAACAATTGATTGGCTTTTCAGCCGCCTCGTTATATCGAATATCGTAAATCATGCTTCTTTGTTCACAAACACCAATGAAGGTACATTGTCAATACTTGTTCATGAGGAATCGTTCTTGTCTCACACATATTCCATCCACTTTCCGTCTAACAGAACTACGCGACAACACTAACGGTTGTGCATAATACCAGAGGGCGTGGCTATCCACGCCGGATCCTTTAAGTGCAACCGTACTTGCATACTTTTTAATTTTTTTTTATTTCTATTTTTTATTCCAATTTAGTTCTTTTGTTATTTTTTTTGTTTATATGTACAATGTTAGTATGTAATATTATTTATGGCGAAATAAATGTTTCTTACTTTCTATTTTCTTTCTAAATTTTATTGAATTATGTAATTGGATCTAATAATTACAATAATTGTATTTGATAACTACAGTAATCTTATTTGATAATTAGAATAATTGTATCTAATAATTACAATAATTGTATCTAACAATTATTTACTTTTTCTTCGATTAGGAATCTTTATTTAAAATTAATAATCTAGACTTCCGTAATCAACACTTATAGCTTCACTATTATTAAATAGACAAATGTATAAATCGTAAATAGATAAAAAAATATAGTAAATAACTGTAAGACTTAAATGTTAAATTTTTTTTGGTTGTTATTGCTATAAATATTCTTTCTATGTTTTATTGTATTTTTGTAATAGTTACAAAAAAATATGTAATACTTAGTTATATCTATTTCTTGCTAACCACCGGATTATCCGCGGAAACCGATATCATTATATAGATAATATCTCAAATAATATATAAAGATAATGTCTCAAAATAATTAAGGACAATAATATATATTTATGTATAGGTAGTTTTATTATGTAGATATAGTCAAAATATTTGCTTAAATGTGACTATTTTGTTAATTGGTACAGTATACACATATTCAAAAGGGCTCAGGTGCATATTGGTGAACAGTAAGCGATGCATGTCCCCTACTATTTACTTACTATAACAAATTATTGTGAATGCAACGTATTATTCATTGCAATCCTTAACTATCCCACTAGTTGGCCTGAATCTCACAATGTGAGTGACTTTTCCACATTATACATATAACATACTTATATACAGGATGGACAAATAAGAGGTAAACAACTTTAATTCAAAATTCCCTCACTCATTTTGAATTCACTACCATTCCTAACATTAGGAGCCCGTAAGAGAGCGTTCGTGCTTTCTTCCTAATCACGTTGCAGGCTCTAGTCCGTGGGAATCCAGCACTAAACCAGTAGTAGAAGCGAGCATCAGGTGCAAGTTACCACATCTACTGCATCGTGTCGATACAGCGCTATCCGATTGTAGTTTACGCGTTGCGATTGCGAACCGTTTCTGGGCTTATTAATACTACTGTTTGGACAACACATCTACGAGTAACAAGGTACGAATGAATTAATGAAATTTATTTATTTCTCACCACAA
>DWJZ01008565.1:0-11263 GCA_018249125.1 Asbolis capucinus
AGTTTATTTAGTTACATTTGTTGTTGGAGCCATCCTAGTAAGCATCTTAAATGCCTGTGTCAGGAGACTCCGCTCTTCCTTATCTCTATTCTATTAAAGATTTCCATACATCCTTGAACTAGCGTTTGGCGTGAGCTATAACAGAAAAGACATTTCTCTCAATGCCCAGTTTTGTATTACACCAAGAATCAAGCACGTTAGTGACGCCCTCTGTCGTCGAATTACTAACATTCACATGATCTGTCTAGCAACCGCTGTAGAAAGTAACGTTAAAACTCATGTTCGGTTAATTACAGGTGTAAGGGTGGTAGGCGAGGGGTGGGGGGTGGCGCACAGGAAACGCGGCAGACGGCGCACCGCCGACGCATAGTTAATGCCGCGGCGTCACCTGCTGAGGGCACCCTGACCTCTGGAAACGTATCTCGATTGTTATCATAAATTTTTAAGTACACTCAGTAGGTTAAACTGAATTTAGGGTGCGTGTTTTAATAATAAATGTTAATTAATTTTAGATTGTCTGAGCAAATAATCCACGTATGCAATAAGGATAAAATAATGTAAGTTTAATCTAATACTTTACATTAATGGAGTGTGCCAGGTTTCTGTAACATGCAAATGAAATGGGTTAAATTACACTTGGCCTTCTTAAGACACCTGTAAGTAACTTATTTAGTGCAACATAGCTTTAGTTAGGCTCAACTATGAATTGCAGGCATTTTCAATTGACACAATATTAAAATGACATTTATACTCTTCTTATCCCACTTGGCTACAATACTTAGTTTGTAAAATAAAATAAATCCGTTCATATTTGCAACCTTCTAGTTCTACCATTTTCTTACTTTCCCGGCGCGTCAATTGGTTCTAGAAGTTGTGACAGTTTAAAAAAATCTATAATAAATTATTATGAAAGGTTGTACAGGGAAAGCTGGAAGGAATAAGGCTGCGAGGAAGGTCACTTTTGCGATGGACTGACCAAATCAAGTCTGCAGTGAGCGGTCCCTTATGCACTAAATAATGCAGACGCCGGGAGAAGTTGAGGCTGCTGGTTAGGCAAGTTACATCTGCCCCCACTCTCATTTCATGATGACCACTAACGCTCAGTTAAGAGTGATACGACAAAGAAGAAAGAAGAACTCCACTTCTCTCTGCGTAAACCTTCGTTCTGATTCCGATAACTGAATTGGCCACTAACCCTTTCACCACAGATTGTGTTGCGGTGGCGCGTAGAAGAGTGTTCTAGGTCTCCTCTATTACAACGAGCGTCCCGCAGGTCTATTACGTATCTTGCGAACGGAAAGCAATTACGTAAATTTCGCGATAATTGCTAGTAGATCGCAAATTTGTATTACGTATTACCGACAATCGTATTTTTTATTAGGTATTATTGCTAATTTCGATGCAAAATATGCACAGTCCCAATCACCGAGCGTTTTGCAAGTAATGACGTATGTAATACGATATTTCTTGACTTATACCGATAAACTGTGCAATTGTTGCTTATCATTTGCTGCCTGCTAGCTATTTGCAAATTTTAGCTAATAGGCCAGCCGTGCTCGGTAGTGAGCCATTAAACGTGATCAAACGACTACATACATACGTACTCTTATATACTTTATTATTAAAAATACACACTTATTTCAGTAAATATTTGACAACACCCACACAGAACAAACATTCCTGTTCACAGATTTTTATGTGGGGATCGAACCCACGACCTTCGGCCGAGCATTAAATTAAATCATTTTGCACGACAAACTGACAGACGAGCGGGGGAGTCGTGCGTACACAGGAACTACGGTCTATGCCGTTTCACGTACCCACGTATACATATTATTAGATGCGATCCACTCCACGTCATCCGATCATAAGTCAGATTTAATCAATGTACTTGTTAAAATTTAAGGACTTCTTGATACATTATAAATTTAATATTCGTCGGTTATATATAGTTTTAGTCTATAACTAATTTATAGTCTGTACGAAAAAGAAATTTAAATGCTTCAATTCCAGTTTAATGTTTATTAACTTGAATTCCAGTTTATGCTTATTAGTATAAATTACTTAAGAATATTTTGTTATGTTTTGGCTTCAACCCATTAATGGTCAACTTCTAAGCACGGGTTTCCGTGATGAGGGAAACCTTGGGCATATTCTACCAGGTTACTGCAGTGCAGATCAGTGGAAGGCCAGCTAATTTAAGGACATGTTATTATGCCGCCTCATGGCTTCCGACTTGCGTAGATTAACGACTGCTAGCTGACGATAACAACCAGGATCAATGACATTACCTGCCCTCTGATGCACGGATGTGCCAATTTTTGCCAGTTTTCCATTCGTACTGGACGCGGTCGCCTTTGCTTAGCTCTTTTCATCACAACCCTGATATAGGATTCTGTAATTGACGTAATCGTTATCATCATTGTCATCCATAATTGTCCCACTGAGCTCGGGTCTTCTCTCAGGATGTGAGGGGTACAGGCCATAGTCCATCACGCTGGCCAAGTGCGGATTAGTGGACTTCACAAACCGTCAAGAACTTTATGGAGAACTTTCAGGAGTGCAGGTTTCCTCACGATGTTTTCCTTCACCATAGAGAGTGATAATCAACCTTTGATATGCACATAACTTTAGAAGTTACAGGTGCGCACCTCTAACCGCCGCAGGGTAGGAACCCAGGACCTGCCGTTCGAGAGACCAGCTTCCAAACTACTTCAAACTTTTAAGCTAGGCCATCACTGCTGCTGATGTAATGACTGTTGTTGTCGTCATAACTCTTTAAAATATTGAGTTAATTTCCTCGTCCTTTTAAAAACATCCCTTTATGTCCTTTTAAATTCATTATAATATGAATATACGCTTATATATTTTGTTAATATCTACAACCAAAAACACAGTTTTTAGAGCGCCTACACACCATCCTAACAAATAATTTCAGTTTAAATTTGGTAAACGAATTCCTACAACAAAAAATGGTCTGATATGATGATTTTAAAAGACATATCCAACGATCCATTACGATGGCAAAAAATCATACAATAGGGAGGGTAGCTGTATATGTCAAGATTTATTTGATAAATACGTCAAATTACAGGTTTCTATGGAAGGATTGCCATGTTGAAACTATAAGAATTCCGATTTTTCTACAGAACTCAAAAAGTATCCACTTGAGTGAAAAAAATACTGCTTGTCTATGATCGCAGGATAAATATTGTTTGCATATCCATTATCTGGTTTCTTTCAACCGTCGCGTGCGTCAAATCTTTGATAAGACGAAGATGAATCTAAAACCGTCTACTTACTGTGAAACAGGTGTTCGGTACTAAGAATTTACCAACTAAGTTTCGTACAATTGAGCGCGAACTCACCGAAGTGAACAAGATTTGCACAAGCAAGACGAGCATGGCAGCTTGGAGGAAGTTCCTTTCACTCCATCATGTAATTATTATATCTTGGATTCTATATACTCGTAATTATGTTTTCTGCGATATAGGATGTGACGATGAACGATCAGGATGGACGGAACTTCAAAAAAACATGGGTTTATATAAACATAATTTATATGGCTATACCGGTATGTTTCATAAAACTACACTTTGCTGGACTTAATAAGACTATATGAATGTTTGTGTTTACCCAAAATTGTGACTCAAGTTGCGTTTAAAAAAGGAATCTTCAGTTTTAGTAGGTACGGGGCGCCATAATAAATCTTCATGAAAAATTCAATTAGCCAACCCAGCTGCCGCGATAACCGCCCACTTTAATCGATAAGAACATTTTACACTTAATTCGAGAACATTGCTCGTAAACATTTGATTTTATATCCAACTCGGCTCGTCCTTCTTTAATTGTTCATCTGGTCAACCTCGTCAAAAGAAAGCGAACAGAACGCGCATTATTATTATAATATTCTACTGTACATTGGCTATTCTTTGTCACAAATTTATATTATTCGTTTTTAAATGTCAATGATGAACAAGGTCTTAAATAGACCGACAAGAACCTGAACTTACCCTGTAATTTTCTGCAACCCTGGAATAGAATCCAGATCCTTATATGAGTAATTGACAATGTTACTGATTTACAGAAAACCCCGCTAAAGCCCGTGGACCTAATAGCATTAAACATGCACACAGGTCTTTTACAGGGTTTACAAAGTCACTAAGGCTTTTTTGAAAATACATCTAATGAAGGATAAAACAGGAGATATACATACGTTTACAGTTACAATTTGCTCCTTATTTCTGGGATGTGTTTCTAACTTATTGGAATATTGCAAAGATGTCAGACGACAGCTTGTAAATAAATAGGTAAATTTAAATATAATATATAATATATTCGCTATCTATTCCAGTAAAACGTTACTTTGTATAGAGTTTACGTAACTGAAAACTCGAGAGAAGTGGACAAATGATTTCGCAGAAAGCAGCGGTCAGACAAAGTGACCGACAAATTTTGCGTAGGAAGTGTATGGATTCTCAGAAAAAATAACCATTATCAACAAATCTATATACATATATATAAATCAATGTTGTTTGTTTGTCCTTTATACACACTGAAATGGTAGAAGACAGCACTGACATCTTTAGCAACTTTTTTCAGATTTCTCTGGAATAAACTTTGTTATATATAAAATATATTATAATAAGATATCGCTCGAACAGACTGTTGAGGAATTAAAGTGTAGCACCGCGCGCCGGCACAGCTTGTCAACTCTAAATTCTAAATTATTTTGCATTCATAAAATGATTAACCTGACGGTGAGAAGTCACCGCTATACATTTTATGGATCTTACACATTGCGTTAGTGACCTATCCAAGTCTCGAAATATTTATACTCGGTTACTCAGGTGACAAGCCTCGACCATGATCAGCTACTGGTAGGCAGAGGTCAGTCGAGAACATTATAAATTATACTCAAGTTTGCAAGATTCCTATGTCTTTTTTCACCGAACTTCATAATTGGTGTGTGCAGAAATAAAAAAAAACATAACGGGAATGACAGGCCGGTTTGTCTAGTGGTTAGTGAACCTGAATGCTACACTGAAGGTTCGATTCCCACCCAGGTCAAATATTTCTGGGATGAGCAGTGTCGTGTGGCTGAGGCCAGATGTAAAAATATCTATATAAATGTGTATTTAACAAAATATAAGTTTGTTTCTCAGCTGTCTGATCACCATAGTACCGGCAAACGCTTAGTGTGAATTGTACAAAGATATAAAAAAAGTCTGGGATATGGGAGTGGAGTAAGTCCCCAAAGTTTGTGCTTGTAATATATCTGAAATTTATATAACTATAAATCATAAGATTAGTAGGTAAATACTAATGCAATGTTGAAAAGTATAAGTTGTTAGAGTTTGTACCTATTGGTGGTCGGCGCACTTACCTAAGTATAGATTCATAGAACCAACAATTAGCATTCAAATGCAAGTTGTTGTTGTATTTTACAGCTCTTTTCCGGAGCCTACAGTGTTCAGGTAACACGCTTAAGCTGCATGCAGTGCTTACATGCAATCGTGCTTTCCACTTATAGCTGCAAAAGCTCTCTGCGAAGCGGTTAGCACGCGAGAGACACATCATGTATTGTAGGCGTTATTGTATTAGTTAGTTATATAATATACGTTTTATTAACGTATATAGAACTATGAATAACGATAACATTTTCAATGGATTGGAATCCATTGAACTATAGCAAGGTAATCAAATGATTATTCATACAAAAGAACGATTTCTAAAGATCGTCAATTTCTTCGAAATTAGAAGCTCGATTGCCATACCTTCATCATTAGAGGCAATTTTACGTCTTCCTATTGCTGAAACCCCAACATTCTCGGAAAAATAGTAATCATACAAATTCATGTTTTCCTCCCTTCGCAACGTAATCACCATACAAACATGTTGATTAGAAGAGTTTCTTTGAATTTGTTGCCCTCAGATTAAGTTAATTATGTACGTACTTGGTAGGTGGGCTTGCCAACGAATTGTAGCATTGAATTTTATTGACAATATTTCTGGCTGTTGCCTTAGTAACAGTACCGACAAATAAGTTATAGGGACATATCAAAGGTTGTTATTTCTTTAGATCAATGAGTAGTTACGTTTTATGTAACCAGCGAGTTACATGCGAGAGATATATTACTTTGTTGCTGGGAATGAAGTGTCCTCAGATAGACATCACGCTTAGGAAAAAGAATTATAGGGCGCCTCTCGACCAGGTGGACTGATATCAAGAGGAAAATCACGCGCATCCCCTGGATTCAAAAGGCTCAGGACTGGCCAGAGTGACGCATTTTAGGAGTGGCCTAAATCCAGCAATGGACGTCTACAGGCAGATGGAGAGGATTTCAGACAATTTGAAAATAGTATTCGAACGGCTGCAGACCAAAACGGTGGGGGCGAAATTCATAACACTCTTATTAAAAATGTAGTTATAGTAATAACATTTAGTGCTGTGTTGTCTCTGAAACAATAAACACACTGGAGCTCAAAATTGCAATAGGCATCTTGGTATTTCAATGGAAATAGCCGCACCTCTCGCAGGTCTACAAACGACTTATGGGCGCACTGAAATTTTAGCGGCTGTGGGTCACACAATTATCTGAGTGCGACCCTTTTTTTGTCCTTGACAAAATATTTCTTTCTTTCTTTTATGATCCAAGAATAAATATTTATCTGTCACATTATTTCCTACGGCCGGATTATCCATGGTACCTATTAAGTATAATAATTGTATATCTTCCTAGTGTTTCAATGGTAACAATTTCAACCGCCATTTGAAATGCGGATTCAACAATCAACATGTAATTTCTGTAAGTACCCGTAAGTGGAGATAATAGCTAAAACAGGTTCCCTACCGGAAACAGTCACGTCCTTCTCAGAGCAAGTACTTAACAGAGTATCCTGCACGTCCACGTGTCTTCCAACCGTTGATTTTGCTCATTGGTACCGATCAGTTAATATAAAACCTTTTAAAATATGGCGTAAACTTTTAGACCTATTGCCTACCTAATTCGTACTCAACTCAATACCCAACTCTAGTACCAGTGTTCAAGACCCTTGGCTTCGAAACCCTAAAATTTACCGTAATTTTGTAATACCATAAATGCCTTTTTGTTATAATTTAATTCAACCAAACAGCGCAGGTGCTTTTACCAGTTAAGTACATTGCATCGTCCAAGAATCAATGTAGACAGGTATAGTGAAACGGAATTTTTAAATAAAAATAGGGTAGTTTGGAATCATCGTCCCGATTTCATAGTTTTTTGGGCCCAGATATAAGTACTCATTTTGAGATCCAGTTCTTTAGTCCTTTTATGGTAAGTATAGGCAGGCAAACGAGCAGACGTGTCGCCTGATAGAACGTGATCTCCATGACCAAATAGAATTTTCTACTATTTTTGGCCAATAAAGAAGGTAAGTTAAAGAAAGTAAAAAAGAGCAATAAATTGATAAATCGGGGTCAATAACGACCTTAGGCTCACCGACAACATACTAAGAGAGGAATAATGCCTAAGGGACGGAAAGAAGGAAGTGAGACCTGGCTCTCAACTCCGCCAATTAGTTGGCGGCTGATATTTATGTTAATATTATGATCCTGCCAAAAAGTTTTACCACCAGGCAGCTGACATCTGTCGCACGGGATTGAAGTTGGTATTCTATGTCGCCCCCATACGGCACAAAATTTCGTGGCAAATATCACAGCAGTAATGTATCTGATGTTTTAAAACATGGGCAACGGTGACCACTTACCATCATCTAGCTCATCTGTTCAGTTATCGGGTGTTTCCGTAAAAGTCTATTCGGCTATCTTCAAGTTCTACAGAATTATTTCCAATTATAATGCAATCGTCTACGGCTGCATGTTGAATGAACTGGTCCATTCGCTCTATTGCTTTAATGTTCTGTTTCCGCCATTATTAGAATCATTTTTATTTATTTACAAGTAGCAATACTCTCGTAATTCTATGGCCGACCTACAATTAGTGTCACTGTGAGCTCTAATCAGGGAACCCATGGTATAAACACACTAATACCAAAGGGTTTACGTTAGCAATTTAAATGTATAGGAAATGTAAAGGAAAATCCTACTGCTTAGTTTATTGGAGTTAAAATTAACAAGGTGATTTAAAATTTAAATAAATTGATTCAAGATATTAAGAATAAGTGTTAGGTAAGTGGCATAGTGAGTTAACCTGCGAAGTAAGGGGACCCAGGTTCTTAACCTAGTCGAAGCAAAATTTAATGTAACAGAAAAGTGTTTGTTCTTGAGCCATGGGTGTTGTTCAGTGTTATTTTATTGTGCGTACTCTTCGTCATTCGTGTGTAAGTATTTACGTCTATACTTTTGATAAATCATAACACAGCATCTTTGTACTAAATGAGTGAAGTAAGTAGAAGTTAATTATCACTTGTTTCTGTGAATATATCGTGAGAAAAGTAGTACATCTGAGAGTTACCCATTACCTTCTCGAAGGAACGTAAGCCTACCGAACCGAATTGGCCAGGATGGTGAACTATGGCCTATCCCCCTCACATTGCGAGAGGAGGCCCGAGTCTACGATATAATTATGATGATCATAATCAAATGTTTGGAAAGGCCCTGTAGCGGCGTCATTGGGAACTAAATCTTTCATACAAACTAGCTCTATTGGCCACAATAATTCTACTTTAAGGGACATGAAAAACGGTAACGTATATCATTCTTAATGAAGTATTCAATGATTAAGAAATGTCATGAATATATATTGAAGACGAGAATTCATATTAAAAGGCAGTCGTAATAAAACAAGAAACAGGATGAATTGAAGCTCACATAAAATCAAATAGATTTATTATGAACCCGACACTCAGTAACTTATGTCTACAATAAAAAAGCATAGACAACAAAATAAGTCTTCATAAGGTGTGATTTATTTTCTTTAAAATGGAAGCTGAGAAAAACAACATATAATAAAATTCATTACTTTTACATACTAATTTACATACTAAACTAAACGGTATTTATGTTATAACAAATTAGATATGACATCATACCGGTGACGTAAATTATATATTATACATTTATTTTTGGAGAACAAGGACAATTCATACAAAAACTACAATGCAATGTAATAATAGCCTGTGTTTATAGTGACGGAAAGTATCGGAATTTGCATCACGCTCGCATTATGCCATGGCAAAATCGACTCCGGACAATGGTGAATTAGGTTGAAATTTTCAAAAAACTAGACTTTCAAAAAGCGTTCGTCCGTGGCGTCGTTAATGGTTGAATGAAAAATTATTTATATGTAAACTGATAGGTCCCAGAGTTGTATGTCATGACATTCTCCAGGCACCCTAAAAGGAAGCGACTGTCAGATAGGACAGGTGTGAGCCTCGAAATAGAGTAACTGCAATAGTGAATTTCATTTGCTAGTATTTCCAGACTTTTTGTAAGAGAAAAAGACCTAAAGGATTTTGGTTTGTCTTGGTAAGTTAAGAGACAGACAAAATCTCCTCAAAAATGTATACCTCTTCTTTTAAACCGTTGAATGATTCAATTGAGTGTGTGATTGTGAGTGAGTGATGTTATTCAGAATCATCGTCCGCAGGTTGTTGGAAAGCTTTAGCGGGTGGCTGCAGCATTTTCGTCCTGGCCGCCAGGCGCAGAGTAGCCGGTCCAATCTTGCTGGTTACGACTGGTGCAGAGGGCGTTGGGGTAGCGCCCAAACCTGACTTCCCTTCGTTGCTGACCAGCGGTATCTAGAATAAAGAGAATTATATTGGTGTAACATTAAGTTAGTAGCGGTAATAGCCGCAATTTCTTTTGTTCTATACGTATTCTACATTTTTCTTCTAATCTATTCTTCTTTTCGATAGCAGAATGTTATAAATAGGGGATCGGCTGACTTAGACAGTGGATGCGTTCGGTAGATATGAAGTATCCGCAGTCCGTATATGAGTTGTCATTTGGCGGCTGACTCATGCACAGGGGCGGTACACCTACCGATACCGCTCGCCTGGCCAAGTTCGCTAAAGTATAATATGGATAAATAATAAATATTGAAGATATAATGTCACGTAAATTTCTCTATGAAACAACTCATTTCTCTGACCTCTTACTACGCTAGTTTTCTAGCATGTGCGGAGTATTTTTGGCGGACCTATTCCGGCGGAAATTTCTTCATAGTTTAAAATGGTTAACTTAATCTGGCTAAGAGATATTTATACGAACAGCAAAAGGGCTCTCCTTGCTTGGTGGTGGAATAGATTGACAAAATAAAAAAAATGTATTGGTTCTTTATTTCATTAAAACCCGCTAGTAAAAAAATCGGCTAAAATTCTTCCTTGTTCAGACCGCAATCAGTTACAGATTCACTATATATATACCTGTGGAGTGACACAGCGTACAATGAATGCTATGTTATTGTACAATAGCTGATAATGAGTAGCACAGACAGACGCAGCCGGCGCAGTGTAAAACGATTCCTCGTGAGCTACCAATTAGGCAACACAGAACGGTGTCAATGTCCCAAACTAATTGTTTTATTGTTCATCATCTGTCTAGGAATCTCATATATTCGGCTAGCGTACCGACGGGAAGTGAGACGCATTCTCAGACTTTTACGACTTTTAAAAAACTAACCACGTACTGAAATTAAATACGACCTGTATCTATTTTTTCATCTACTTAATAAATTCTTAACTAAACTTTTAATTTTATTGATTTTGAGCAATGAACCCTAAACAGGTCTATAATTTTAAAATGGCCGTATTTAGTGTAGAGGTGCAGAAACAAATTATTTTTTAAAAGCAATCCCTAAGTTATGAGTAAAGGTGCTTAAATATATGTTTGTATCACGATACATTACAATGTACCTCTATGTACATTGAACAACGTAGCAAAAGGTAGTATGGTAATACTATCCCACAAACTTTTCAGGCATAAAAATATGAAGACTGATCAGTTTAAATTAGACCGATAAGTATAAATGACTTTCGTACCAACAGTGGCGTAGCTACCTTAGGTGGCACCCGGTGCGGAAGTTGATGGTGTCACCCCATCGAAAATTAAAAGCAATCCAAAATAACCCAATATGAGTATCTTGAATAATAATTTTATTACTACGCTTTCAACAATTCAAGCCAATCACTTTATGAAAGATATTAACTGAAAAGTCTAGAATTAAAATAAATAAATAAATATCTTTGGACAACTCACACTCGGCCATCTGACCCCAAACTAAGCGTTAGCTTGTGCTATGGTGATCAGACAACTGATAAA
>DWJZ01008566.1:0-11263 GCA_018249125.1 Asbolis capucinus
AACAAGATTTATCAAAATAATGTACTAAGTATTTGTACACCTTGAAAAGGTCTACAGAAAACTCCGCGATGGTATATGTCTATCTCTTACGGATAACCCACAATAGCATTTTTCGTCATTTATTTTTTATGATAAATAATGGCTTGTTTTCTAAGCAATTTTAAGCAATACAGCATCAATCCTTATCCAATTAAGCACCTTCAATACATTGTTGATTTAAAATAGATTAATATGCATTACAGCATGTAATTTGAATGAATATTTTTGAAGATATTACAGATTTAAAATGCAGGGGCATACCGGTTGTGGGGTTTCCGGCCGGTCGGCGGCGCGCCGCTTGCTTTACTTTTTTTTTTACTAAGTGACACAGGCTATATATTGTATACCCGTGCGAAGCTGGGGCGGGCTGCTAGTGTAGATATAAATGGGAAAATTCATAGATCTTCATATAAATTACGAAATTCATAGTTCTTCATATAAATTACGAACTTCATAGTTCTTCATATATAGATATAATTGACTAACTTCATAGTTTACTCTATTTTGAGTTAACCAGAATATCGAACGATTGATAAATTTGTCGACATCACTGTATGTTAATTGGTTGCAAATAAACCTCGCTACATGTTTCATGTTTATTGACGGCTGAGCTGCAACTCGGAGGCAAGAATATTATAATTATGCTATGTCATATTTCTTCATTTTATTTCTTCACTCATAAAAATTAAACTCATTAAAATTATATTAATAAACAATTTGCTTTCTGTTCTGTAATAAACACGTAATAGACCGAGCTTCGCTCGATTTGCCACGACGATTTTCACTTCGTCTCGCAATTCTACTACTTACACGACTTTTTCAATTTTGATTACTTCTTTTTCAATACTGTTAAAAATAAAAGAAGACATTGAAAATTATTGCGACGTAATTATAAAATGAAATGTATTTATTCGAATACGGTTTTCACGATAGCATCGATTACTTTAATCGATTCAAAACTTAGCCGTGGAAAAGAATATTGTTATTAACTGGTAATGTTGTCGTAATGAAGTTCAGTGAAAATATCACAAAATAATAAAAAAAATGCTTTCAAAGTTCTATTAGAACTAGCTAACCAATCGATTAAAAAAAGTAACCGCATTCAGAATCACTTATTATTCGTTAAATCATTCTTCAGTTCAGAATTTTTCTATTGCCGGTGTTCAAAGTTTGTATATAAATCTGTACTGAGGCGCTATTTAAGCAACATGACTCTGAGTAGGACACTAACGAGCGCAATTGATATAACCCGTCAGAGACGAGCATGTCGAAGACTCACACAGACATTATCTGCTCGCGGAGCTCAACAATACACAACCGACAACTAGGTTGTGTCCTTTGTCTAAAGTTCTAAGAAACAGCATTATACTCGAGTCTTCATTAAATAAACTTTACACTGAGCGATTTATAACCGTGATTTTTACTAAGAGACAAATATAGTATGAAAATTCGAATACAATTAAAAATGTATCAATATATCCTGTTAACATTTTACCATGAAATTAAAACATTAATATGAGTGTGTTTTGTTTGCGTCTATTCGTGGACACCGTCATAGATTTCGTTGACTCCTATTCATACTTTTATTCGTATTAAAACTTGTAATAATTATCATGAAATAGTCAATGGAATAATTAAAATATTGCCGGGCCTACAAGCTTTATTATAAACAGTTAATTTTAAAAATTTGATATTTAGTTACCCACCTTAATTGTAATGGCCCTGGTATAACAAAACAGCATACATACATATGTATCTATATTTTTCATATACATATATCACTAATTCCTAAAATTACCTTGAATTTACAAGCATGCGTGGTCCACGCACTTGACCGCTTTTTTTATATCACTAAAAAGATTTATAGTTTTTCTGAACATGCCCAGAGCGTAGGCAGCAGATTTTCGTATGACGAATTTATGGCAGAGGCGAAAAAAGCCGTAAAGGTTATTCCGATTATTCCCCCACATAAACACAAACCAACAAGCTCACAAAGGAATTAGAAGTTTATTTAAACGGCACCAACGTCTTGGGACATCACCATTCATGTTATTATTGCCAACATTTAGACATCCTTTGATCTAACATCCACTTGTTTGTAAGACGATACATACTCGCGAAAATACAGTATACTGTTTTGTCATTATCTTTCTATTATTGATGTATTTACACAAACAACATTCAGGTTTTTTGTTAGTTAAGCGAGTTGATTGTATTGTATTGTATTATTACCTTTCTATTTATATGTATAATACTTCTGGATATCTGTTATAAACTAAAGATTCGATGTGGTTGAAATTCAACCGTAATTCAATATAAAAATAGATTGTTATTTACAGTGCTGAAATTGTGAAACATATGCGTCAAATACATGGTAATGTGCGTAATTTTTATGTTGTTCTTTATAGTACTCGTATTTTTAAAGCAAGCCCCTTTAAACTGACTTCAAAAAATTATGCTCTCAATTTGCTAGCTATAGGTATGGTATAAGTACATAGGTATATGTTGGAGATAGAGCACTGTTGACTTTAGAAACTTGGTTTAGAATTCACCAAAATGGATTTTGGTTAAATCATATCGATGGGAAACATGGTTGGAGATTTGATGCGTGGTAATACTAGTCGAGTACAGCTAGTGAACTCTAAATATATGTATATGTATGGACCAAGTAATTTCCATAGTAACAATTCTTTTATTGTTGCTTTGTTATAAAGTTATGAAGGCCTTGGAGATGTCTAATGACACATTTAATCTTTATCAACAGAATGTGGCCCTTATAGAACAGCGATAAACCTAAGGTCACTGTAGTTAATAATATTATCGCCTTATTGATACCAACTGCTGACTTTAACACAATAATGGGTGTCTCGGAACTGAGGCTTACAGCTTACCACACAGTATTGCAGCCCGTAACAGTCCCACTAGTGGGCTTGGGCCTACTGCCTCAATGCCATATGATGGCCAAGTGCGAATTGGTACGTCACAAGCCTTCGAGATATTTATGGGGTACGCTCAGGAAAGTAGTTTTCTTCTCAATGTTTTCCGTATTTTTTTATGAAACAAATTAGCGCTTGACTACGAAACCACCTGATGGTAAGTGGCTTAGTCTTTGATGGTAACACTAACTTAATAAAAAGATACTCACTCGACGATATTTACATTATAATCAAACAGGAATAAGGTCGCGGGCAACATATTCCATTCCTTCGCAGAAGTAATTATAATCATTTTTTTTTAATTCTCATCAATTAACAGCGCACATAAAAAAGTCAAATTTATAAATCAATTTTAATTTATGTATTTATGAACATACATTTTTTGAAAAGACTTGAGGAGAAGAAACGGCAAAAGGAACTCCTCAGCACGTCACCGCAACTCAAACACACTGGAGCAGCCTGAGGTTCTATGCCCAGTGAGCTCAAAGGCACACTTCGAAGCAACAAAGATAAATAAACATTAGCTATTGCAGCAGATAATCCGTTCTACTTGTCATCTTGTAATTGTTATGTCTAGTTCGTAACTGAACCCGATTATTATTCTATTGTGCCTCTATATCGGTTCGCTGTAACCGTCTGTGTCCGTTAGCTTAAACTTCCTAGTAAACGAGTGAGTGGTAATAGCCTAGTGGTTTTAATTCTCTCTTGAAGTCTTGGGTTTAAGCCCTGCGCCGCACGTCTAATTTGAATATAAAAAGTTGATTATTTGCTTAAAGGAAAACTTGAGGAAACTCAAAGGTATGTGCAGTCTACCAATCCGTCCTTGGCCAGCTTGCTCTATGGCCTGTATCCTTCATATTGTGAGCGGAGACCAGCCCAGGATTGTTAGGGCGTACAATAAATGAATCGAGTAGTAATACCTCCATGCCCTTCGGTGTAGGTGAATTTAATAAAATCAATAATATAAGTTAATCCAAGTATATCGCGAAACTGCAGAACAACGCATACCCAGTCAGCTAGTATATGACACATATAAATGTATTTTAGTCATCAATATAATATTTTTTGTAGATTAATATGTCAACACATAATAACATATAGACTCAGAAATATAAAATCAAAATAGCATTAAATGCATATATCTGAAACTATCGGTCCCCCGCTATCAATACAGTTCATTTGTTTGAAAGTTATTTCAATATAACTGTTTAATATTATCTGAAGGATTTCCTCCGGTGCGCCAATATAAACGAAATATGAAACTTACTCTCTTTGAGTCTTTGGCGTTCTTTTGAACGAACACATCAAATATCTGGGTGCTCCAAACGAGAGAAATAATACCGTTTACAACATAAATTGTTTTAGTTTAATTCCGGTTGCCAGTTAATTGATAATTATCAGGTTTTTTAGTCGGAAATAAATCAGAGGATGATTGAAAATAACTTAGATTAATGTATTTAGAATTAAGAAAAAAAATACAATAAGTTATAAATGGCATGTGACAAACATTAGCGCTCTTTAAATTATGTGTTATTATTGGATTCACACATGGCCACATGACCCTAAACCATGAGTTAGCTTGTACTGAGGTGATCAGACAACTGATAAACATACCTATATACTTTTAAATATATACTTATATAGATATTTACACCCAGACACAAAGAACAAACATTCCTGCTCATCACAGAAAACCTGGGTGGGAATTGAACCCACGACCTTCGGTGTAGCAGTCAGGTTCACTAACCACTAGACCAACCGGCCTGTCAATTATTATATTACCCTAGATTGCCAATTGCTTCGTTATTTAAATTCTTAACAAACTCTTTTTTTATAATATTAGAAGGTCCTGAGCGTTTCTCCTAAAAAGAGCAAATTTATCTAATAAGTTACTTATTTATCTGGTAGATTATTTAATTTTGCATTAATTAAACTATTACTATATTTACGTCATCGAATTAAATAAAATATACGGATAGATTGACTTTCCGTAGTTTGTATTAGAATGAGCTGATCATAAGTCGGATTAGGTTTTAATCCGGGAAGATAAAGAAATAAAAGAATTTATTACGGCTATTACGATATTTTACTGAGAAAATTTTACATTTTACAATATTTTCGTACGAACGGGCCAGATTAATTGATTTTAAATTCTAGTTCATTTTATTACATATTAAAAATTATTATACGCTAAAACATGTAAAGATAATGTTTCCGAGGATTGCCCTTGACCTCATTATAAATATATCATAGGTTAACTACTATGTATTTGCTTTGAACCTATTGATGCGGTATCCTACGCAACTTTAATTACAACGTTTTAACAACCCACACGCTGTGGTTTTACATAAACTACATATGTACATTTGTATGTATATTCCTATAGAAAAAGTTCTATTGTAAACAAATTTTCGGGAATAATACTGCTTTGTTGTTTTTTATTTATAGATCCTCGTTCATAGTCTTCCGACTTGTTTCGATTGTAAGCGATCGAAAAAGTTATGCAACACCAGGCGGGCCGGTTTGGGGATGGGTGACCGGTAGTGCTAAAAAAAAGTTCTGCCGTGCTCCGGAGGGCACGTAAAGAGCTCGTTAAACCATCTCGTGGGCCTTCAGGTGGCATAAAAACTCTCGATACTTAGGTTGCCCACTAACACTCCTACCAATTCGCATTGCAGCGTGGTGAAGTCCTACATATGAGGAGAGACCCGTGCTCATTAGTGGGCCATCGATTTGTTGAAGCCAGTCTCGATTTTCAATAATTATTATAATTACATTGTTATAGATATATGTATGTATTTACAGAATAACTTTATGTTCAATCTCGGAAAACATATTCATATTATAAATAATATTTCGAGTATGCATTTATATCTACGAGTATTTTCCTGAACTACTCAATAAATGAGAAGTATTGTTATTATTAAATGTAACAGTTATTTTCGATGACGTAACAGGACAACAGGTGTATTATCAATGTTTATGCTAAACATCTTGTAGCGAGAATGCTGAGGCAGTAACGATGCACAAGTTGCTTTTAATAACAACTATTAAATCTGCTTAATAATTTTAATAAATCTGCGTTTACTTCATTTATAATTACAGTTTTTTAAGCGGATATTAATGAGGCGAATTGGCAGACTTTTATTTAGATTAGGCAAATTAAAAAATAAATAATATAACGTATGCTCTGTGCTATATCTACTACTGGATTTATCTATTTTTAAAATAATTATCTTAGTAATTTTATAAAAAGTTAAGAGCAATTTTTGTATACTACATACATACTACATCACAGTAAAAATTTAAAGTTAGGGAAATTATTTTTTAAGCAAATCGTAAAATTTTTACTAATATTTAATCCAGTCTATGCTTTACTGAAATGAAATGAGGGCAGTTACTGATTTTAATATGAATTAAATAATTGAAATTTGAGCGAATTGCTTGCTATTGTTATAACCATAAAAAATATATTGTGAGTTTTGGTCACGAACAAACAACCGTACCATTTCAGCCCAAACATCAATTTCTGTAATAAATATATGAAAGTATTTCTCAGCATGCTTCGTTATTTATAAGTTGCCATAGGAAGTTTACCAATGTATCCCTATAATGAACGTTATTATGTGACTTTTAATTAGTTAACTAAATTTTTCAGCGGTCTTATTATGTTTGACACACTCCACAAACTGCGTCAAATAAATCCTTTCAGTAAACTTTCCATACAATATGAGTTTTAAAAATACATTTAAAATAAAATAGCTGTACATATTTCGCAACAAAAGGCATTGTTGCTTTAGTTTCGTAATTAACCATGAACTAATCAAACTTCATTTTACCAGACAAGTTGAGTCAAAAGACATTTTTATTATTAAAAGCGCTTTGATGTCAACCAGGGAAAATACTTTTATTTGTAAGCGTACAAACTGTTGTAATGATATCAAAGAAATATTTTATATAATTTCAAAATGCAAAAATGTTCATTTGATATTAACATTACTTTTATTTTTGAAATACTTTATGAATAGAGGGCGAGGACCGAGTCGATGCAAAATCAACAAACTGAGTTTCTCGAGGACACTGCGCGAGTAAAAGTACTCGTATGTCTCAATAGATTAATAATAAATGGATAGTTCAAACCCATATTGTCTTAATATCCCCCCTCCCCTCAATATTTAGTATGGCTTTCTGGAAAAGACTATGAATATCGAATAGACTAATAATAGAGCCGAGCAGAGAAACAAAGAAATAACTTAGGTGAAAGGTATTCGCTGTCAGTGATATACATATATGATATTATACAGAGATATCTTGGAGTACTCGTAGATTGGAATTAATTTACAATAGATTAAAATTTTAAGTAGGTAGCAAATACAATCGACAACGCTTGCCGGCGCCTCCTTCGAGGCAACACATGCATTCCCGGCGCCTAAAACTTGCGCCTTTGCCTCGCCCGAGGTATATGCCTCTTCTTCACCCGAGGTACGTCCTTTCATTTTAATCTCCTCGCTCAGTGACACAAAGAAATAAAATCCGATTTAAGCTATTTTAAATTTATTTTAAATTGAATTAATTGAATTAACTAACAATATTAATTTTGTCACTGTACCTTGTATGCCATAAGCTGAATACATTATGATAAACTCGATTGAAAATTAAGTGCTTAACGCCTAAATGAAGAGATACAGGCCTACGCAAATGAATACTTTGTATAAATCAATTTTTACGAGATTGTGGCTATAAATGTTTGTTGTTGTTTCTTTCTTTATAAACAAATAAATTTATTTGAAATTGTTAAGTTAGGCAACGTATTACAAAATTTGTGTTATGCAAAAAAGGTATATATCAAAAATATTTTAATTTAGATTTGTTTTGCATTTTTAAAGTATTAAAAACTTTACAAGGGTCGGATGATATTGTATGCAGTGGAATTCAGATATACTCACAAATAAAATCCATATATAAAAAGAAAACTTCTTTCGTAACTCGGAATCAAAATCAGAATCACAACTAAATCATAATTAATAAGGCCTTTAACAAAATACATACATATGTTCAGAATAAATTAAATCCAGAATTGAGCTGCGGTGCGTGCGTAACTTGATGATCAGAAACACATGGTTACATTCTCTTAGATACAGTGCAGGGAGTGGGTTGAATGCATTAGCATGACTGTACTGCAATAATAGCTTTAAGAAAGTGGTTGCGCGTGAGGACAGAGCCTTCTAACGGGATCCCGCGGGTTAACAACCCTGTTCGTAGCGAATATTTGTGCTTGCGAATTTCTGTATTCTGATCTTAAACTGCGACTCCTATTTTTGTAAATACATTCTATGCAAACGTTCTTTTCGACATTTTGTACTTGAAAAACTATTTTAAAAAGTCTGCTATTGTAATTAGGATACAAAAATCACCGAAATATTCAGGATTTTTTTAATTCCCGCGGGATAGAGTTGACAAAGAGACGTATATATGTCATGTCTGTTTATGTTTGAGGTCTTTATTACGATAAACAAAATAACGATAAACGAAAACTAAGTATGACGGGATTTTTTAGGTTCTTTCTAAGAACATTCAATTTAAAAATTGCTTCCATCAGATATGTATATATATTTCTTTAAACAATAAGGAACCTATTACAAAATTAAATTAAAGAAATTTATGAAAAAAGTATTTCTGGGTAAGAGCAGTAAAGAAATTTTAAATCTTTTAATATTGAAAACGACCTTACTACTTGCACTCTACATAACTAGAGACTTGAAATGAAACATAGAAACCTGTTCTACATTTTTAAGAATTTCCCCGCGGGATAATCATAAACAGGAGTATGGGGGTTATTACATTTTTCCGTGACCGCTTGTAATCAATACATACTGGATTTGGGCTCCTTATTTCGTATGTAATAAGCAGGAACTAGTCTCATTTTAATGTTTCCGTACTGTATTTGTAAGCGATATCAGGTACCTAAGTAATTTCAGTTTTTAATTTCCCATAAATAGTTTTAATATTTTCAGTTTGCTAGTGCGGCCTTATTTACCAATATTTTATTGTTACAGACTTCTAACAACGCATTTTCTGAACCGGTGAATCTAAACCCATGAAAGATCTATGGAAAACTGAGAAGCACTAAGTAACATTTTTCAGAAACAAAAACGGGTAAAATTTTTATGTCTTAGTGGACAATGTCATGGCTGTCAACTAATTTTACATAAAAAAGAATAAAATACAACAAGCACCAAATCATAGTTAAGCTTCTGTCAATAGATGGCGCTGTTCAGAATTCTCAATCACGCTAACGACTTTAACGTGGAGCTACCATATATTCGGTATATTGCTTTGACTGTATTGCCAAGAAGGAAGTGAAACCCGCTTATAATAAATATATTTTTGAGAGCCAGCATCACCTCATTAGTGGTGTAGGCGTCCTGAAATACAAACCAAATGATTAGGTATCATTAGTAATATAGATTAATGCATGACGATTTAGCGCTATTATCATTTAAAGTATCATCTAAGTCTTAGAGATGGGCTTAAGTGTTTAAAAATAAATAACTCTGTTAATGCTCATATTAATTAACACTTCCATTTCACAGTTAATTTTAGCAACTGTTAAATTTACATCTTATATATATATGAAACAAAAAATTAAATTAGTATTACAAATTTAAATAATTTGACCGATGATAGTTTAGGTTTATTTGAGTATTCAATTCAATAATTATTTACATAGTTTGTCAATTATTATTATTAAGTTGAGTCAAACAACGATACTTTTTCGAAAAGATTTTGGTCAGAAAAATTATGTCGATCGGACACATGGTCAATGAGTTGATACGTAACAACGCGGGCTGGGTACCGCTAGTCCACGGCTGCTTAACACCAAGCCCGCGGGCCATTACGTGGCCATAACGTGGCCCGCGGGCTTGGTGTTATTTCTAGAACTTTTTTAATACGCAAGTCCTGAGAGCAATTAACTAAGAATTACTAGTGGCCCGCAGTAAATTTTTCATACCTCAGTTAGGCCCGACTGTCAAAAAGGTTGAGCATCCTTGTGCTAGTTAATAATAAATTATTTTTGTACTGCATAATCATAGTGAAGAAACTAGTAAGATCTGTAATGCATTTACCATTGAACTCGATATGGCTTCCTGAGATCTAATACGATATTTTTCTATTTATGGAGTATTTCGTAACAATCTCTCTTGCACTGCGACAATCAGAGCATTTGGAAACTATGTTTACGCGATCAAAATATCTGGTAAAAGAATGAAATAAAAATATTTAAAAAACGTCTATACATAGTTTTCCGTCGAACTTTACAGAAATTCTCAGAAATACTCTGATACTTATAAATATAAAAAAATCTTTCTAACTTAGCGCAGCCGTCGTAGCTTTTCCAGAACGGCTGGTCGGATTTTAAAGATTTTTTATATATGATAGGTAAGAGAATAGGTCGTAGGTTATATTTAAGCCCTTATGAAATAACGATGGCCGATAATTGATCTAATTTGGTTTTTTATCAAAATGTATAACAGCAAATATTCTCCGTCTATTTCCTATCCCCACTAAGTACCTAATACGATGTTTGCTAGGCCTGCCTGGGCCAGCCTTCAACTTAATAAACCAGTACTATAACTCTACCAATTGGATGACAAAGCGTTTCTGCGATGCAAACAGCGCGTACTTCCATGTATTATTTGCGAGTAATATAAGCACCTACTCGTATTTCCTAGAAGAGGCGGATACTGCAGATTTACCGTCGCTGTTATTTTAACAATTGAACGGTGCTCTAGTAAAATTTACATGGAATTTTGTTCTCGTTAGAACGTGAAAAGGCTCTGTATTATTTACTGAACTAATCTAATCTTTAAACCTGCAATTCTCAAAGTTTCCTATAATGTTTTCGAAGGTGAAACAATTTGTACTTGTTGGGCTGTGGCCTATATTTCTCTCCATATGGGGGACACTCGAGACCTATAGTGGGACAATTATGAGTTGCAATGAGATCTTCTTAGTTGCAGATGACGTGGATGTAGGAAGACCCTGACTTTGATAGCCTTTTTACTGTGGTGATCCTGGGATTCAGATATATGTATATGTTATAGGTAGATATTTGTACCCTGACGTTAATTCCGGCTGCTTGGGATTCTATGACAAACAAAGATAGAAGATCTTTTTAAGTCGTTTTCTTTACCTTATATAAGCTACTCGTAGCGCTTGACAACGATCCCACCTGATGGTAAGTGGCGATGAAGTCTTCGATGGTAAAGCGCACTAACTTAGTAGAA
>DWJZ01008567.1:0-11263 GCA_018249125.1 Asbolis capucinus
AAATTTAAACTATTTTTTTTAATATAATGTTTATAAGTGGCCAGTTCTAAAAACTTTCAGTTTGGCCCTCGTAACACCAGATTGGGGTGTTACTGACGCGTTGCCTACCAGGAAGGAAGTACGCATACACAAGGAAAAAAAGAACCAAAGGAAGCGGTACATTGTCAAAGCAACTGGGATCAATAATTACAGCAATTGACCCCACGTACATCAACAACAGACCACTTCAGGGCGGGAGACAGAAGAAGAATGGGGGGGAGGAAGAATGAAGGACGGGAGAAAAAGGAGAGAACTGGCTCTTAAGCCTACAGCCGGAACAAGACGAATTGTTTGGGGGCTGACTTAACCAAGAGGGTGGTAACAAGCAATACAGCCTTCACAAAAAGATAAGAACCGTTCTGCGAAGCACTGCGAGCCACTAAATACCATACTTATGTACGCCTTTTACGAGACTCTGGTATGCCAGCATGAGGTTGGTATTGTAAGCCGCCCCAATACGGCAAATAAATTTAAATGGTAAAATAACTACGAGCATGCAATACTACCATAAACATCATTATACTTACTGATAATTTGTCATGAACCTCAGTATGGAAATTAAAGTGCTGTTTACACTGCAAAGATGTAGGAAACCACTCCAATATGGAAATACTTTCGAAATGAATTACAGATTTAAAATTACAAAAAATTGTTGTTGGAACATTGTTTTAATACACTCGTACTTAGTTTTTGTTATTACTAATCGTAAGTACCTTGACGTAGTCCGACAATCTACGAATTTCTTTTTATAAAATGACGATGTAGTTTACAAATCCCTAATTTACGGCGTATTTACATTTTGCATTAACCATATGGTATACAAGACTGAACTCCAAGTGCAATTCAGCTGCAGTCCGTTTAAAGAGCATATAGCATTGAAATATTGTGTAGGTTGAAAATGTAGATGTCTGTAGAGTATGCATACTCAATCATACTCAGTGTTTAAGAAATTAAGTCTTCAATATTGCTAGTGGGTACATAACGTTGCTTTTTCACTCTGTTGTTCTGTGCCGCCTATAATTTATAATTGGCTAGATTAATAATTTTTGACCACTACGATTACTCTCAGCCGAGTTATGCGATCAATTACCAGCAGTCCACGACACAGATATCATAATATATATTGACCTTCGCGTCTCGTTAAGCCGTTATATGTAAAGTCTCATTTTTCTTGGTAATTACCAATAAAAATGAGTTGACAGTAAACTCTGGTCAAGCCACTGAACTTGCTTGCAATACATCAATTACTTCCAAGACTAAACCTACTGCTCGCCTAAGTCTAGGTTGTATGAACGAGTCCTTGCCTAATGTATATGTTTATAAACTCGGAGAGGTCGAAAATTCACAAAAGCAACAAGCGGAATCTGACATTATCGATGCGTCGTAGCGTGCCGGCGCGCCGCGAGCGGGCCCGAAGTCGATACAGCTCCTACTGGATGCGCGCGCAAGTCACCTATTAAGCAGAGGGAGAAAGAACCCGTTACCGAGGAGCAGGAGCTTGATGTCCTTGGCCGCCTGGATGCCATCTTCCTTGAGGTTTTTCTCGATCTGTTTGCTACGTGCGAGGGCGGCGCGCTCCTCGGCGGACGAGGCGCAGCCCATGGCGATAGCGCGCACGGCCTGGCTCGCTACGCGCGGCAGCGCCGTGCTCCTTGCATGCTCCCGGGTCGTCGTCGCGCGCAGTTGGCGCCGCGCACGCGCTCGTTCGCGCACGCGTGCTCTGGTAAGATTCGGAAGCGTACAGCCGTAAAGGCGCGTGGGAAGCGCGAGCGGCGACCGTCTACCGGCCAAGACCTCGCCGTGCTCCGAGAGTAGGCCTCGTGTCGCGAGGGACAGCGACAGCTAGTTGAGGTGAATACGCGGCGTGGGCCCGCGGACGAATGACGAGTTGCGCAGGCTCGCAGCGCCGCGAGACAGGAGTACAGTGCGCACGCTCGTCGCCCAGCTCCCCCTAATTACACCCTACATACATTTCGACACCCGCTGGCGGCGTTTATTCAGACTGCATATTAAACGTATATGAATTAAGTGATTGCACTCTTAATCCATATCTGTAACAGAACCTATTTCTGATGTAAGCCGGGTACATTCCAATTAGAACACTACATTACATTGCTTACAAACTGGACGATATATTTATCTCTTAACATAAATTCCGTCACGTATACTCCGTTTTTCTCAAGTTACCAACCCTTGTATACACAATACTTATATACATAATACTTTTTACCAGTTTATTTTTCGTTATTTTTACAATACTAAAAAATTACGTAGTAACTAATTTAAATACTATGTCTATGATACTAACGTATTGTGACATTAAAAATTATTACGGCCCAATATATTATGGGGCATAATATGTAATGTGCCGACTTTATAACAAAACTAGGACATTTTCGTCCACTGGTTTGTTTAAAAAATTTGGACAGATGAGAAAAACGTACTCTATACCTACAACCGTGCCGCGATCCACTAAGTGAATTACCGTTGCCATTTTAGCTAAGTAGTACCTTTAATTTACCATTAAGTGATGTTAATTGGTTCTCTGAGATTCTAATGCTGCATTGCTAGACGGACACAAAATAACCAGGCTAATAAAATTCATCACACATTACGGAATTCAGTGGTTTTACTTCTGAGGGGCGGCCAATACCGAACCATAATTGTTTTTATTATATTTGTTTTAAGTATATTATATAAAACATAGTTCTTTTACGGTTTGTCTAGGTATTTATGAATTCAGAAGAATCACTATACCATCTTAGGCCCTTGACTAATTAATTGCATGGTATCCTAAGAAACCCTATTCCTAGATCACAGATCAGGCCGTTGTAGGAGGCAAGAATAGTGGGCTGCTCGATGGTAGACCTCGGAATTATTGTTATCTTTTGTGAAGCCCGTCTGGTTTACTGCTTGCTTGAATGAGCCAATCGATTCCTCGTGTTCCGGCTGGGGGCTTGAGACATAGTTCTCCTCTTCTTCTCCATGACATTCAGTCACCGTCCTCCGCATTCTTCTTTTGTCACCCATCCTGAAGTGATATTTTGTTAGAGTGGTATTTTGGGGTCAGTTGGAGTGATCATTGATTCCAGTTGTTTCTTTGTCTTACACACGCGCGTGAGTTTATTACTTCTTCAAGGCAAGCAACCCATTAGTAACAACTCAGTCTGGTGTTTTAATGTCCATGGGCGGCGGGAATCATTTATAATCAGATAACACGTCTGCACGTTTAGTTGATTACAACATTAAAAAATAAATAAAAAAGAATAAAATATATTATAATAAAATAATAGTAAATGTTAGGAAGATATTATTTTAATTTCGCTACTGATTGTGTTAATATTGTTTTCCTATATTTTAGTTTATGGAATGTGTTTTATCCTATTTCATTATCATTATTATGAGAGAAGGCAGAGCCCAACAGCAGGACAACTATGAGTTGTGAGATAGAAGCATATGATCCATTTTTCAGTATTCTGAGGATTTTGATGAACTCGTGGCTAGGTCGTATGTAGTAAATGATCAAACAGTACACTTAAATCAACTAGATACTTAGAAGCAGGCAATACAGTTTCTACGTCTATGTATGTTACCGCACTCCTCTATGCCGCACTCCCGGCCAATCTTGGACAGAGAATCTGTTTATCTGTCCTTACCAGTTTCGAAATAGTCTGCGCTAACTAGTCCTGTGGTATACTGTCAATGCCAAACGTCAATTATTGAAGGTACGTTCCGATACACGCTAGGGGTATTTTATGATATGATTTCGTTAGTGTCTGCAGCCGCAGGCGGCGTTCAAAAATTTAATGATAACTAATATAATTTTATCCTCGTTCTTTCGTTTTGCTTTTAAATTTCGTTAGTTACTTTCAAAGAATACTGATCAACTGATTTCTAATTATGAAATTAAATGAAATAATTTATTTTCTTGAATGCGGTAACAGTTCAAGCTATATAATTGTGTAATTTAAGATTTCGCATTTGCCGCAATTTCGGCATGCAAATTATAATTGAAATTATTAATTTTAAAATAAAATAAACATAATCACATTATTACACAATTCTCAACTGTCGCAAATTAGATTAAAAGGATATATATAAGAATTTAAATTAAAGCAATATTAAATTAAATGGTTAGGCGCTGTTCTATATTAAAATGTTGAAAGTTGACAGTCACGATATTGTAGTAAATATCAAATCACAAGATTCACCAACAGACGCAGCATTTATGAGAAGCTTGGTCTTCCACCAAGAATGTCACAAGCAAACACCCTCTTTTAGATACTGTAATTTTGTATAGAATGTCCATTTTACATGTCAGTGTGCGGGTCTTTTTAATTTCGGTTTAAAATGGAACGAATATCTCCCAGTAAGAGTACTGAACTTTGTTCATAGTGGCCATCGGAACATAGGTAAGCTGAATGTTGCAGTGCAGCTCTTGAGTTTGACAGGATTGTCAACTCTCAAACTGACGTGAACTTGCTTGCCGTCAAACTTCGAACTAACTTTTAACTACCTATTCTACCTAGTCTGTGAAACGAACTCATTGAAATTGAACTGGCTAGATGTGTTGTTATTGTATGCTACTGAAAATAAATGGCACAAGTGGAACAATTACAACTATAAACAAACCAAACAATGGATTCTGACGAAGAAGTTGTTGATTCCAAGTTGTGGAAAGGAGTACCAGGAACTATTATTCTTATTAATGCGTTTGGAAATTCAAAGTATAATACATTTATTGTTGCACATGTCGCTACATGTCGTCTCGTAAAGCAATATTTACGATTATCCGGTTCGCATCACGTAAGTGTTTGCATTTATGGCACAGAAGAAACCAGTGGTCAAACGTTTGATTCAAAAAGTGTTATCGAAATACTTCCTCTCACCACCCCTACCCTGGCAGATTTCAAAAAACTACGAAGTTTTAATATATCCTCATATTCAGAAGCTAAAGAACTTAAATTATCAGATGTGCTTTGGCACTGCAGCAAAAGTTTCTCAAATTTTAAAAAGCAGCTTTCAAGTCGGTCTATTATAATGCTGACGGAACTTCGCACTCCCCCAATTGCTGCTGATCATAAGCCAACTTTAAAAAAAGTTATGGATTTAGTTGAGTCTAATGTTGAAATAAAAATCATTAATATATCAGAAGAGCAATATCAAATGGATTCCTTTTATGAAAACTTTTTGATTGAAGTCAATAAAGGGCCAGAGTTTAATGTGCCACCTCCTCTGTGGGATGTTAAAGAGATAGAAAAAATTATGCATCAAGAGTCACACCGCCACTTAGCTATTGCAAAATTGGATTTTGAAATTGGCAGTGGATTGTCAATTGGAGTTGGTGTTTATAGTTTATTAAAAAGGAGTGGTTACACACAACAGAAGCAATCTTATTTAAAACGAGACACTAATGCTCTTGTTACAAATGTTACTAAAACCATGAAGGTAACTATGGCTGGTTATGCAGATGAAGAAAGTGAGGATAGCACACCAAAGGAAGTTCCTGTTCTTAAAAGTGAAATTCTCCATTTCATTGAATATGGAGGAGAAAGAGTGGGATTTACAGACAATGAAATGAAGCAAATAAAAAATCCATTTGGCTCACCAATGATAAAACTTCTTGGATTTAAACCTGCTAGAATAATGTGTAAAGAAAAATGGTACCATAAAATTAGTTATTTCTTGTTTCCAAATGAAGCATCTGTAGAGGGCTCCACTGTTGCATTTAAAGCTTTACATCGAGCTTGCGATGAAATGTCTGTAGTGGCTATATGTGTGCTCTGTACTAGGGTCAACTCACATCCTGTTATTGTTGCACTGTCTCCAACCTCAAGACCTTTAGGCCTTGATGTGGAAATTGGATTTGATGTAATCATTATACCATTTGTAGAGAGTGTGAGAAATATTTCTAATGTCACGGAGGATGATGGTAATGAAAATGTGGATAAAGCAAGCAAATCAGTAATGATAGACATACTAAATAACATGAAATTTGATTACAAGCCTGATATATTTGAGAATCCAATACAACAGTCACGTTACAGAGTTTTGGAAACTATAGCACTAGAAGAAGAAGAATTGGAGCCATTTATTGATACAACTCAATGTGACCCAAAGGTGTTTGAAAATATCAGAGAGGACCTATTTGAAGAAATATTTGGACCATTTGGGGCTCTTGCCATCAAGAGATCAGCTGCTACAGATGAAGCTGGAGGTAGCAAAAGAGTTAAAGTTGAAAATATAGATGAAAATATGTTAGCCAGAAGAATGCACTTACAAGAAATACATATGTATAATGTAGCTGATTTAAAAAACATACTTAAATTTAAGGATATTAAGAACTTGCCTGCTTTAACCGGGCTTAAGAAAGCTGAACTGGTGGAACTGGTTTACAGACATTGTGCAAGGTAATTAATTTATATTGGGTAAAATAAAAACTATTTTTAATACTAAAAATTGTCTATTAATCTTAAATATACAAGGATCCATCAGCAGGTCCTAAGTGATGTATACCAATTAACAAAGCATCCACAAGTGTCCATACTCCGAGGCCACCAAAACTGAATAATTTCCCAATGCCTTCTTGCCAATGTCCAAGGTAAAACCTATCAGCTCCAAATCCTCCTAAGGTCAATGCCAGGATAAGAGCTGTTCCCCATCTAGTGCCTGCTGTCCATGAACATTGGATTTGTTTTAGAAATTTCCTCTTACCTAAGCAAATAATATCATCTGATACAGTGCAGTTAGTTCTGAAATGAAACAAAAAAATTATGATACTGGGAAAGTAATAACAATTATAAAATAGCAGGAAAGATGTGAGCAAGATTACACTTACTATTTATCTTGTTTGTTTGTGAAGATGGAGAGCCTTATTAATGGAGGACCCTAACTTCTTTAGTGGCCTAATCACAGGCATTAATAATTTATCTTGTTTGTTTGTGATGACGAAGAGCCTCATTAATGCAGGACCCTAATTTCTTTAGTGAGCTAATCACAGGCATTAATCATTTATCATCCACTGGCTCTGTTTGCCTATTATTTACATATCCTAACCGTGTTCTTCATAGCTGAATCTGATTTTATCATCTAAAAAGTGATTTGAATGATGTGATATAAGGAAATTGTACTTCCTAAGAGTTCTCCATAAAGTTGTTGAGAGTGGAGACATGAATCCCGTGAGAGAGGTATGGGTAAAGTATGTCATATTCATTACACTTACATGTAAAACTTTGTAGGTGATGCTAGAGAATTACAACTTGCTTTTTGTTCACAACGATGCTCCCATTTTTCAGTTTGATAACAAAATCTGCACATAGCAGTCCTGTTGAATGTTTTAGATCCCTGAAAGAAAAGTGTCATTGTGTTGGCAGTAGCACAGAAAATGTATTAGAAAATTAAATTGTATTACAACTTTTATCACATTACAAAGCAGCATATACTCACATTACAAATAATTTTTGGTTTAACAACACATGTGTAATTGTACGAATCGCCATAGCGGCAGTCTATACTTCTATCACAAGTTATGCAGGGATAGTGCAGAGTGGAACAGTCTGATACATTCTCCTTATCAACAGATATACAACTCTTTAAGTATTCATCGTTGCCACTAAAATTCAATCCCTTATCACTCATATCTTCCTTGCTTTTGCTTTCTTTACTATGGATATCCATTTCGTTGTTTGCTACAAAACATACGGTTATAAATCGATATTTTGTTTGTTGTTAAATATTTTGTATAATCTTTTTCTATCAATGATTAATTTACTTACCCATATCTGTTATATGAATTGTGTTGAATATAACTAAAAGAATTAAAACGAAACAATCCCTTATACATATTCTCAGTGGTAGAAACCTCGGCATTGTCAAGCAAATCCACGGGCTGGTTTAAATCAAAATTAATACAAATGCAAAGTTCTCATATTTGTATACGTTTAAATAGTAATATGGGTTAAAACTTATGTATCTTTTTCTATTCTATTTTATTTTTCATACTTCATATTTTTAATATTCACAAACAGACCATAGATCACGCAATTTACTTTTACTATTTACCATAGATTACGTAGTGGCAGTTGATTAATGTATTCCATTCCAACAACAGATAACATTGAAGACTGAATTAACTCGCCGTTTGTGACGTATTTTACTGGGTTGGCCCTAAAACTCGGTGATGCGGTATAGACCAACGGCAGGTGAAATGAAATTTGATGAACGGTGTAGAAAAATATTTCATTTTCGATACTACCCGATCTTACAGATGTGCGTCATCAACAACGCGAAGGGTAATCATAGAATTATATACATAAAAGTGGCGATTCGCATTTTTAAGGTTTTTAAGTTTTCGCCGCCTTACCTCTACAATCGACAGTTGTTAAATTATTTATGATTAGAATGAAAAAAAATCGTAGGAATATTCATCCGCGAAACGTGTAAAGTTTTCTTTTGTAAGAAATTATCAACCCCAAAAATCTGCAGCCCTTGCCCCCACTTCAAGCCTATTCAGCCTGCTGATAAATATAGTTCATAAACTACCAACTGGAACAAGTGCCATCTATCGGTTTACTCAAGCAAGAGGATGGTAGCTGACCAGGCAGGCTTCATGGAAAAAATATGTTCATTTAATCACTACATAGTATAAAACAAAGTAGTTTTCTCTGTCCCTATGTATCCTTAAATCTAAATAAATCTAAAACTATGCAAAATATTTTCATGCGGTTTTTTTAAATAAATAGAGTGATTTAAGAGGAAGGTTTATATGTAAAATAACATTCAATATAGAGTAGAGAAATACTGTAATTTTTGATTCTAATGTGATGTCGTAAATAATTTCATTTTTTCCGCTTACATTGCAAACGCAGGCTGAACCCTACGAAATTTATCAAAATAATGTACTGAGCTTTTGTACACATTGAAAAGGTCTACAGAAAACTCCCCCGTTATGTCTATCTCTTATGGATAACTCACAATAGCATTTTTTTGTGATTTACTTTTTACGAAAAGTAATGACATTTTTAAAGCAATTTTGAGTAATACAGCATTAATCCTTATCCAATTAAGTACCTCAAATACATTGTTGATATAATATAGATCAATATGGCCGTTTACAACATGTAAATTAAATGAATTCTTTCGTAGATATTACAGATTAGATTGCAATGGCATAGCGGTTTTTTTTCACTGAGTGAAATATATAACATTTTACACCCGTGCGAACACCCTACTGAGCTATATCTTTGTGACCAAGAGACCAAGTTAATGGCTAACCCGAGAGTCGGAAGCTTTTTAAGCCGCCTCATAATCTCCGAGTTTGAGATCGCTTGACAATTGTTCGTTGTCTATCGATAACAGCGGCGCTGATAGTTTCATATACCGCCCGAAGAACGTTAATGCGCAAGAAGATTGGCATTAACACACACCAGATGTATTCCTTCCTGCGCCGTGTTGGTGAACTCGGTTGAGTTATTAAAATCAATGGCGGATTTATTCCAAGTTAAAAAAAAAATGGTCCATAAATTTGCCATCCTGTCTACTTAGCCTAGTCGGCTCAACTCTACTCAGCCTATTGGAAAGTCCCCCAATACTTGGAAGCACCTCAAGACATTACTATGAGTGCTTCAGACTTTTTTATTCAGTTCTAATTCTTTTGAAGACATCACCAGGCGTAGAAGAGCTGCCTAAAGTAAAGAAGTCCATTTCTATAAATTTATTATCCTATTAACATTATAAATGTGAATGTTTGTGGAAGTGTTAAATATTTGGTTGTCTTGCTTTAACGAGCTAACTGTTGAGCAAATTAAGATTAAATTTGTTATAAAGACAGACCATACCCAGAAATGTACGATGAACAGGAATAAACGAAAGGAAGGATATATTTCATCTTGATTATATGTTCCCCAGGGATAATTTGCGCGTTTATATGTTAAAAGGATTAAGTTGTAACATATAAGCCACTTTTTATCAACACATGACGCGAAGCCGCGGGCAGAAACTAGTACAATTAAATAAATATGTCATATCCTAAGCCAATGGTCTGATATAGCCCAGTCAATACTGAACCATTATCAAAATGGTAAATCAAAAAGCCGTCAAAAATACTCTACATCAAAAAATTTAATCATCAATAAATCATAACATTAATCATCATCATTAAGTTTAATATTATACGATCAACGCTTTTTTAAATTTAAAACAGAATCTTAAGCATTAGGCAAACTTTGGGAATCAAATAGACTTTTGGTGTTTCCATCAATAACAAACTTGGTGGAATTTTCTTCTGTAATAGTTGATAAATCTGGCACAGCACATGTAATTGGAAATATTTCTTGTAAATTGGCACCATATCCAAAGTTACTTTTAGGTAAAGAAGCTATATCGATATTATTTGTATTTGAAGCTTCGTCCTCCGATAACAGATACCACTTAGATACTCGGCTTGTGTTTTGATTGGATATTTCATCAGACAAATCTTCCGTTAGAAGACTATTTACTGAAGAAATATTAGTGTTTGGGCTTTTGAAAATACAACTATTCTCGTTGGAATTGTTTTGTGAGACCTCGGGCCCTGCAATAAGAAAAACCAAGCGCATCATTTAGAATCAGATTTTGAACATTTGAGAAAATACACTTTCTACCAAAAGAAAGATAATACAATAAAATTTTTCACAGATTATTTTTAAAAATATTTTTATAGTACGAATATTTTTATAGAAAATGCTTTGCTTATTATTTTCAATCTCAAAAACTGCTACAGATTTGGTTGCGTGTGCATAGAATAAAATGATTTATTTTACAATAATACTTAATACTGCAGAGTAGCCTTTCCGGATTCTATAGGATCCAATTTGGAATGTTTTTTTTTCTTTTTATATTCAATAAATTAGTGCTTGATCACACTACATGATCTGATATAATTACACGAGTTAATTCCCCATCCCCTTTCCACCACCGAACGAACCGACGTACGGCGGGTATACATCCCTTTGTCGTAAACACACCGCCCGTACGAATGCGTTTCGCCTCTTCCTTTATCATTCCTACCGAGAAGGAATGGAAAGTTTCCCGCATCGACATTTTCGCGTAGTTATAACGTCAATGTCTTCAAGCCAATTGTGATTTTTTGCTTCAAAAGCAATTCAATGCTTTTATTTAGTGCGCTTAACCATCAAAGTCTACGTCACCACTTACCATCAGGTGGTTTCGTAACGAAGCGCTAACT
>DWJZ01008568.1:0-11262 GCA_018249125.1 Asbolis capucinus
ACCAATGTTTGTTCTCTCTGTCTGGGTGTGTAATAGATATATCTATTTAAGTATGTTTTTAAATGTATATATGTATGTTTGTCAGTTATCTGAGCACCATAGTACAAGCTAACGCTTAGTGTGGATTCAGATGGCCTTATATGAGTTAGCATACAAAAATTTCAAAACTGTAATTTTACAAAACCAAAATTTTTAAGAGAGAATAAAACGATAATATAACATGAATTTCTTTGAGTTAGTTATGTACGAAACACCGTCAACACAACATACATATTGACCAATAAACAAATACCAGAGAAAATGGCGCAGAAGGATGTATGTAATACCGAGAAAGATAAGACTGTTCTAATATATTTGAGGGAAGATTTCTAGAAGGGCATATTTTAGTGGAGAACTTCAAAGACATTTATTTTTGGAAAACAACATACACAGAATGATACAGCACGTTATGCTGAATGTCGACGTATTATTCTAGCAAGTATTGAAAAAACACGTTTAGATTAGGTGACTTACGCACCCGCGAAACACGACTCTTTTGGCGGCTGTCTCAAGGTGGTAGCTAGTCAAACGGGCTTTCGCAAAAAGATAATAAGACCAATACTAAAATAAAAAGTAGTAGTACTAATATAAAAAATAGTACTAGTATAATAGTACTAATATAAAAAGTAGTAGTACTAATAATATAAAAAAATATAAAAAATTGATAATCATACAGGCACTTCGGCTTTCATGTATTCATGATTTCAAATCATCAAACAGGTTCTACTTTTCTTCCAATAACATCGGATGACGGGTATTAACTGACGTGATTACAGAGCATCTGAGAATGATTCAGGGGTGACGTCACGACGTTCTCGTTCAAACCTGACCTGTGTTAAGTCCTACCGTAATTACAAGTGGCCTTAAAATTCAGAAATAGTTTACGATGCGAGGCGTATACGCATTGCAATGAAGTTACGAAGTACTGAGATTGTCGTCTGTTAAAATAAATGAATCAATTAAAATGAATTAATGAAGATTAGAAAATTCATTATACAAACAAAACGTCATTCCTGTGCGCTAGAGCATACTTCACCATGCTGCTCCAGTGCGGGTAGGACGACATTTATTGATTGATACTTAGGATCTGGACTTTATTTATATAATTTATAAGCAGAAGGACCACGAACAAAACCAAAAATCATACAAGTATTACAACAAAGGTCATCAACCTATGTTTCCACCAAAATAATTTTATCGCGAGCTAAAAATTCTGTAATGTCGGCCAATCGACGTATGACTTCCACCTACGTCAGTAACGACTAAGAGGCTTAAACAAATTATAGCAATAAGGTTCAAAATCGAATAAAACACGTATAAAAGAAATTCTACTTATTCTCATCAGCTGACAACTTGAACTGTGTAAACATAAGGTATTAGTGAAGTGAAGGCCTTAGCAGAAAAGATTAGCATGTCTTTAGATCCACTTTAGGTACTATGTGCTGTAGTATTTTATAGTAGTATCATGAATATGGGTCTTAGTACCCATGTAAACTATCTCCAATTGGAGCAGCATGGTGGAGTATGCTTTTGTCCTTCTCAGTTATGAGACCTGTGATCGGCAGTGGGCCATTATTGCCTAGTAGATATTTATGTACAATTCCATACTTAATTGATTTGTAATCTTATTATATCTGCACATAGAAGATATTTAAGTAAAACTATTAAACTATTGGTCAATACACGTATTTCAGTACAAATATATCCAATAGTAAATTACTGTAGACTATAAATTTATGATAGACTAGCTACCGCCCGTGTCTTCGTACGCGTGGAATAGTTACTTTGGGCTAACGCTTACTTTAACCCGCGACTTCGTTTATGTCATACATGATTTTTGCGAAACTTTAACCGCAACGCACGCAACAGAAACTCTCAATAGGAAGAAATCCCCCGATTTTGAAACATTCTTCATTGGTGCTCCGCTTCTATTGGTCTCAGCGTGATAATATATATCCTATAGCCTTCCTCGATAAATGGGCTATTTAACACTGAAAGAATATTCAATTCAGACCAGTAGTTCCTGAGATACGTGCGTTCAAGCAAACAAACTCTTCAACCTTATAATATTAGTATGAGATTTGAGTGAAATTTTTACTATCATTCTGAATACAGTGTAAACTCTTTATAACAAAACTCATGGGACTGAGCATTTTTTATCATTATAGGGAGTTATCCTTATATGGAGGGGATGAACAACTTGTGTATTTTAACGTTTACCAACCAAGTTGTGCTCACTTGTACTTTATAGAGAATTTATCGTCATGAAGGATAAAGTTATAATGGGATTATACTGTATTATGTAAATGATTTTTTGTAATTGATGACTGTTTGAATAACATTGTCTTTAAATACATGCAAAAACTATTAAACTCAATAATTTATAGCCACATAATCATTAAAACAATGTTATTTACTGCTAATAAGAACCCGATTTGAATGAACACAACCAGTGGCAAAACCTTCAGCATCATAAGTAAAAATAGTAAATAAACAATATAACAAACGAGTAAACAATTCTTAAGCTTTCTGTGGGCGTACTGAAACACATTCATAGTAACGTTGCCAACTGAATTCAAGTGGGACATGCTAATAATAGTCAAGAGTTCAAGAATAATTTTTGCCAATGGTTATTGTAGGGGTGACAATATCTTCAAACTGCATATTCAGTATTGCTTATATTATATGCAACACTGTGAATATGCAGTTTTCCAGATATCAGAGCTTATCTGATTTATGTGATTAAAAATTTATATTTAAATATATTCAAATTGGTATTATAAACGAAAACTGAAAAGTTTTTTGTTCCTCCTATAAAATTGCATGTTTGCATGATGTAATACTTATAAGTGATAATATATTTTTCAATTAGAATAGGGTGGAAGAGTGGATGCCTACTGCTTGTCTACATAAACGTGGGTCTGGCTTCAACAAATTAATGGTTCACTACAGAGCATGAGTCTCTCCTCTTGCCGAGGAGGCCTAGAGCATATGTCATTACTCTGCTGCAAGGCATATTGATGGTGGGGTTAGTTTGTATGCCATGATACAACCTTTTACACCTTCACCTAATTCACCTAAATATATATAATGTATTCATAAATAAACTTCCTCATCCCCAGGTTTTAGCTATATAGTTTTAATTTACAAATCTATTACGCCCTAATATCTTAACATTAGTTAAGTCTTATCTCACAGAATAATGTAATACCTAATAGACCATGAAAGAAGAATCTGTGTACTATCTAATTATACATTTTAATTGTAATATTATAAATATGGGGAAGTGCATATATTATAATTTAATCACGCACAAAATTATTTATGAACTTTAATGAACTACGTATAAACTCTTACTGTGTAAACTTAAATCTCATTGTTTCAGCTCTACATAAGCCAACTTAATGGCTAATTTTACACAAGTAAGAGCTAGGGGTTCTTCTCAAAACTAAGGAGGCTTAGATCATATTCATTATCCCAAAGCAAATTACGCTAAAATTCCTATGCTTAATGTTAATTTATATTGTCAAAATTTTTAAACAGTCAAGCTTTAAAGTCTTAGGTATAGCCAATCTAGTTATAGCATCTAGTAAAATAGACTTAATTACACAGATATATTTTGGAATATATTATGACAAACCTTCCAGAAGTATCATAAATATAGCTTAACAAGATGCCTTCATAGTCTTACATTTATGGTTAGTCTGTAAATATTAAACAGTTGAATATAACAGTTACAACAAGATACACATCATCTAAAATTAAAGATCTATTTAGCATATTAAAGAATTATTATTATACATTCAGTAATATTTAAGCAGGTGATGTCTGCTCTCATCTTATTTATACAATAAGAATTTATAAGACAAATAAAGATTAACCCAAATTTTTAATCAAAAAGGGTTACTCAAAATCTTTAGATTTTTACTATCAAAAAACAACTTTCGAAAGAAAATAGCTTCAGTGTTCAATTCAAGTCTCCAATTGCAAATGCAATTTTATTTGTGTTATCTTTAATTTTGTACTTATAAATAATTGATATTATATCACACAATGATCAAGCAACATAATTTTCATTTCATTAAGTAGCTTATTGAAAAACTTCATATAAGCGAGAAAAATGTTCGAATTCTTCCATCAAAGCAAAGCAGAGAGATCTTCACCATTACATCTCATCATTAATGAATCTTATGGTATACCGTCATAGATGATTGAGTAGGCTTTTGATATATAAATTAGAATTATTCCGTAACTGAAAGGTACAATATGTACGCTCGCGATATATTCACGATCAATAACTGGTAACTTAGGCTATTATCCGCTGAAGGCTTTAGCGGTTCGTCTAAAGGTGCGCAGATGAATTGGTTGCAATTTTAGCTAACTCAAAACGACGCCGACTACGTAAGAAAAGAAATTGACCCAACATCGCGTACGTTTAGACGTAATTATTATATCAAATTCTTCACACAAATATCACACCCAAAAAATTCATTCTAAATTATCAAGCCAAATTCTTTTAGAAGAATACAAAAAAATATAATTCCATTTTCCACTCGACACCCTAGATTTTGTATACAAATTAAATAAAATACAGGTGTCACGTTATGTAAACTCCAAAAATAAACGAATAGCTACTCACATTAACGATCGCGGAACACAGGAAAACATTTCAAAAAATATTTTTCATCTACAAATTCAATACTATTGAGAAATTCGTGTCACTATTCAGTAAAACTTGTAATTTTTAAAATAATTTAGTAACGCCCTCCATGCATGTGCCTTTCGAGCGAGGCAGCAAGATATTCTCCGGACGGATTTCCCCGCTTCAGTTTTTCGTCCTGACAGTCGACACTGTCACTGTCAAACAATAAGTCATATGTCTAAATACAAGGAAATAAAATAAAAATTCAGGTCATAGATGATATACGATTCTACTCGGCTTAAATAAACAGATTCGCTATAGATTACATCGCAACCAATCAATGGATGTAGGACAGGTCCATTACCCAATTCAAGTAAAGACTAAACTCACATAATCCTATTGATACTCTACACTCATTTCATTTTCTCGAAATGTGATGTTTATGAGTAATGTTTATCATTGTGAAATTAATTTTATCCTGAACCTCTTTTCCTAAATGTATTAATGTTATTCGGGTAATTTACGCTTCGAAACTAGGTACAATACCATTGAGTTAGTGATAGTTTGAAGGTCGGTCTTTTAAATGGGAGTTCCTAGATTGAAATCCAGAAATTAATGACCACTTGCTACGATTAAGTATAACATAGTAAGGAAACCTGTACTAGCTCCCAAAACTTTTCCAGGATAAAATTTTCAAAGGTGTGTGAAGTCTACCAATCCGCACTTGACTAGCGTGGTGGATAATGGTCTGTGATAGCGCATGTGACCCTCGCATTGTGAGTAGTAGTGGGATAGCTAAGGGTTGCAATGATCAACCAAATTATTACATTATCTACTTTCAAACAACAAAGACAGTTATTAACAGATAACGCACACCTTAAAAAATTACACCATCATCGTATATTTGACAACTATAAAGGCGACAAGAACTACAGGTGCCATGGATTTATATTTGAAATTTTGCCGGTGACATTCTATTCATTTTACTTCTTCTTTTCAATAGTGTTACTGGTAACACATACTGGTAACACACACTGTCATTTGAACCTAAACTAAGCATATTAGCTTGTACTATGGTGATCAGACGATACAATACTTACCTTAGAATACCTACTTACATAGATATTCACACCCAGCGGCACATAACAAACATTCCTGCTCATCACAGTAAAGTTTGACCTAGTATAACTACTGAATACCTGGTTTTTGTTATTCTGTGTTAAACAGTCAAAAAAAACTTGACGTTGACAAATGTCATGGAAATGGAACGGAGAAAATGAGAGAATGACAGAACAGACAAATACATATTTAGAAAACTAAAAACATATGATCCGATCGACATTGTTGTGGTAATAATCACACGTTAGGAGTTTCTTGTAATATACTGGTCATAAACACTTGATGCAATGATTCGAGAAGACGATCCTCAGTTTCGAATAACTCCATTGCAACAAATGGCATCGGCATGTTCCGGTGCACTAATAACCTCGCTATTCAGTAAGTAAATACCTCTTATTATTCTCTGTGACCTTTAAATTATATTAAATAACTAGAGAAATCTTGGTCTGCTGCCTGGTATACCATTATGTACCATTTTATCTGTTAAGAAACTAGTCTTGCTGTGGTATAATTTAATTAAAGTGTCTCGAAAAGTACTCGTTTGATTCATTCGATTTCGCGGTAAAATTGTATTTTTTTAACAACTGAACACAACTATTAACAGTAGTTTTCGTGGCAATTGAAACAGTACCATCATACCCATTTTTTTTACCTTAAGCTATTACTTGAGCAAGATTTCCACATCTTCCTAATGATTAATATAAAATTAGAGATTTTTATTCTTATTTCCTAGTGACTCCTCTGGATGTAGTTAAAATAAGGCTCCAAGCTCAACAGAAGGCATTGCTTTCTAATAAATGTTACTTATATTGCAATGGTCTGATGGAACACCTCTGTCCTTGTGGAGAAACAGCATGGATACCAAGACGAGTGCACTTTCATGGAACCATGGTAAACAAGTTTTCATATAAATATCCACACTCATACCCCTGAAGTAGGATTTCTTATATACAGGTGATAAAGAGAAATTTCTGTTCTTAACATAATAATGCCTATTCACCAGATAATATATCTTTATTCAACTTCAAAGCCACTTATGAAAGAAACTTCAAAGCCCCTCCTTCACATTCAGGGTGGCCACCAACTTGGCTACTGAGCCCTCACTAATTGTTGATATAGTAAAAGTTTAACAATGGTCAAGAACAGTAACCTCTTTAGAGTATGTCTTAAGACTATAGCCCTCATTTGGAAAATAATAAAGGCAAAACTCTTTTGAGTGTTTTAAGAGAGTTATGCCCTTGTGGTTTTCTAGCATCAATAAACAACATCATACAGAATCATTAAGAATTAATAGTGTAAACTAAATTATAAAAACAATGTGTTTTAAATCTTTTGTTATGGCAATTTATAAGAGACTACAAGAATTTTGAATAAATTGAATTTTCTAATTTAAAATAATATAATTTTAGGATGCCTTCTATAAAATTGCTAAATTGGAGGGAGTTCCTGCATTATGGTCTGGTCTGAGCCCTACTCTTGTGCTAGCACTTCCATGTACTGTTATATACTTTGTGTCATATGAACAACTTCGTTATAAAACGAAGACTTTGTACAACAAATTGACTGGAGACAGTAAGTATTATAACTTTCCAAATAGAAATGAAATAATATGTCATGACTTGTATAATAACAGTTTTGTCTTGCAGTGGGCCAGCCTATGTGGATACCAATGATGGCAGGTGCAACTGCTAGAATGACAGCAGTGACTATAGTCAGTCCTCTGGAACTTATTAGAACCAAAATGCAGTCAAAAAAGCTGACGTATTCAGGTAAAGTAGTCTCTTGTATATCACTACTTGTAATTAACTTGCTCTAATAAACATTTGGGTTAGGTGTTGTTTTGCAAAACAGCATTTCATGTCCATTGCCAAAGTTATTATTTTTTAATTTTAAGATCTGTTGTTTTGTTACTATGAATACATTATGTAGCTTGAGTAAATACGGAAGGGAACTTTGAAAAATCCTTGTATATAAAAATTGCTACATAGTAACTTGAAATACATTTTTTTTCCTTTTTATTAAAAAGTTTATGTATATTTTTCAGAAATCATGGCCGCATTACAGAAAGTAATAAAATATGAAGGATATAAAGGTCTCTTCAGAGGATTGGGGTCAACTCTCTTACGAGATGTACCTTTTTCAGGTATTGTATAAAGAAATCCCTTTTGTAATCCAGTACAGAATATTGAAATAAATTTGTACATCTTTTTTACATCAATACTATCTACTTAGTACGTATGTAAATAGTAATAGTAATTTTTTTCATCTGCATTTGTTATCATTTTTTTATCCTATTATATATATTGTGGATATATAACTTGTGCTGGTTTGTTTATTTGTAACCTATTAGTCATTACAGAGCCTGACATTGACATTTTAATGGAACAGTACATTCATTTCCAGGCATCTATTGGACTATGTTTGAGACAACAAAGAGGGTGTTCAACAAACCGGATTCGGAGAAAAATACATTTTTGTTTAACTTTTTCTGTGGGTCTGTTGCTGGCAGTGTAAGTTATTTTTATATTATTATAGGAGTAAACAGAATGGTGGTAGATTCAAAGAAAATGTTGACTTACATAAGTGTATATTTAATCCTTACGTGACTTTGACTTAACTGTTATAAAACTAGATTCTACCATTACGAAAAACATACTTAGCAGATATGTTTTTAATAATATAAACAATATGCTTAGTGAAATTATTTCATTATATCTTTTCCTGTAAATTTTGTGTACGCCGCTACCCCTTTCATATATAGTTTACTCCTTTTCTTCTGATGGGTTGCCTGGAAGAAATTGCTATGGAGCGATAAGGCCATTTATTGCTTAGTAGTTGTTTCGTATACATGTTTTTTATATTCTTTGTATGTTCTGTGGTGTGCAAACAATAAAGTGTTTATCTATCTATCTAATAGTTATTGTTCTAAGTCTCATGTGTAGTAAATTTTTAAACTTACCTTAAAATAATAATTAATGTTCTAACTTTAAGGTAATAGAGTAGATCCCCAGGCTCAATAGTGGGATGGGTTGAGATGATGATGAAAAATTGAAGTAAAAGTATATTAATATTACAGGTAGCTGCATTTGTTACATTGCCATTTGATGTTGTTAAGACACATCAGCAGATAGAACTAGGAGAAAAAGAAATATATACAGGTAAATCAGAAAAATAATTTAGTGGCTAATTACTAATTTACTAATAAGATGGATCTTTTAGGTAGTCTATCACTGTAAGAGATCTATGCATATGAAAAGAAAAGTAAAATTGTATCGATAAAAAAATATTGCATAAAAATTGAGTGATTTTACATGTATTGTAGTCACATCCTATTTGTCACAGAAAAAAATAAAATTAAACATATCTTTTGTTTCATTAAATTTCTTTACAGATGGCAAGAGACCACAAAGAGCATCAAACATGAAAGACATAGCAAAGAATATTTATAGAAACCATGGTTTTAGAGGACTTTTTACAGGATTACTACCTCGAATATTTAAAGTAGCACCTGCTTGTGCTATTATGATAGCAACATTTGAATATGGAAAACAATTTTTCCGGACGTATAATTCCCAAAAATACAAAGAAAAACTACAAAGGTAATATTTTTCTATTGGCTTTTTCAGTTCAAACTTGTAAGGTCATTTTAAGCTTCAAATCTTCTTTTGGTTGTTTCTTTTTTGTTTCCCTCATTTTGTTTTTTTTTTGTTATTTCTAAGCCATCCTATTGGTTATTATTTTTTTCATATATTTTATTTCAGACAAGGAATTGAAATTAAAATAATTAAATCTGAATAATTCTACATGATATAGGAAAAGATCAAGTTACATGGTAACAAATGTTTATAAATTGTAAATTACATTCATTGTAGTTTTAAAATTAACCATAATTTTAAAGTAACTACGAAATGATATTTTTTTTTAATATAAAAAGGTGTATTGTATATCTGTTTTTTTACAATGGAGCAAGGATTTCTCAATTTTTATTTAATCAGTAAAATATCATTAAAATTCCTGAAAAATGTTGAATATCATCTCAAAATAATAATAAAATGACAACAAAATCTATGTTGTAGTTTAGGTAAAATAATACATTCATTTATTATGTTTGTACATCAAATCACTTATTTCTATATGTTAGTATATTGGTATGGCAAACATTCTAGATTGAATTTGCACCTAGTATAGTGTTATGGTATACATATGTACCTATAGTTAGCATCACATTCAAGTTGTTTCTATTAAAATCATTAGACATTATTTTAAGCTTTTTTGTGTCACACAAACTTTATTTTTAAGAGATAAAACGCTTAACAATATTGAAATGTGAAAGAAAACAAAATATTGTGACCATAGATTGATAACGGGCACAGATTATGAATTTATTTTTCCTAATTATATGCCAGTTGTATCAAAGTGAAAATAATAGTATTTAAATGTTGGTTGAAAAACATTTAAATTTAGAATCAAATTACAGACAACTTTTTATGTTCTAATTTATTGCCTTATTTTTACAGGCATCAAGATATTGTTATAGTGGCCAAGTCATCATCTAGCAATGATTATTCCTAAACTCCATAGTTACTTAAGGTTTATATGCTAGTGTTGAGGTACTATTTTGTACAATAGTTCTGCAAATGTTTACCAAAATTCCATTATAGTAACAATTTAGTGTTATAATTTGATGATAAAAGGTGATAATAGAAATAGAGAATATAAATATATATTGTAATGGTTACTTGGAATAAAATATTTGTTTAATATGTTCTATAAAAATTAAGTTTAGTAGGTAATTATAGTCAAATTTTAAGGATGTTTTAGACACAATTGTAACATGATATTTAGAATGCCAGAAGATTATTACTTATTTGTTTTATTGATAAATATTTTGAGGATTAAACAAACAAAATGTGACAGTGAGCTATTTTATAACTTTATAACTTTAGTTCAAAAATGTATGTTGTGTATATAATGAATGTTCAATGTTGATATTATTAATTTATGTATGTAAATATTGTTTTTGATGCTGTAAATAGATTACAAAGGGATATTTTTTTTCTTTATTGGCATATTTAACCTTTATCATGAAACCATCCAGTCTATTTTTCTCACCCATACAAAACTTATAAACAAATTGTTGTGTCAATATGTAATGTAATACTTTAAAAGTAATTTTTTCATATACTTTTAATAATTTATACAAAATATGTATGTGTATTTTCACATTGTAAAGTTGTTACAGCTCAAGATCTTTATGTGTTACATATAATGTGAAGATTTTATAAGAAACCTAGGACACATCCTCCACTGATTTGTTTATAAGATTTGTACAGGTGAAACAACCTGACTTCTCCAGAATTCAACCTGAATTGTTTTATTTTCAATATGTGATTAGCTTAATATTTTATAGACACTTATTATAGGTTATACGTAGAATTGAACATCAATTAAAAAAAAAACAC
>DWJZ01008569.1:0-11262 GCA_018249125.1 Asbolis capucinus
GATATGACAGAAAGTGGCGATGATGTCTAAGATGTTGGGCGCACTAACTTAGTAAATGCCTATTCACTCATCTCTTTGCAGGCAGGGTCACTACCACTAGGCTACGGGATCAACATTATGTCTGCGTCGTTTCTGTTACTCTGCAATAAAACTTTGTGGTCTACCACAATAATGTACTAGTGTAATATTTCTTACATCCGTATACTTGTTGTACTAACACATTAAAAACTCTAATAAAATAACAATCCTAACCAATAATAAAAAAGTAACTGTCTGTTACGTCGTCACGCCTAAACCATTGAATCGAATTAGATAAAATTTAGTACGAAGAAAAAATTGTGGCTGAAAAAGAATATAGGATACTTTATTATTGCAAGAAAAGGCTTGAAATGTTCGAAATAGCGGAAGAATGGATAGAAATTCGTGAACATCGAATACAGACTTTGAAACTCTGTATTTACCAATAACAAATAAACAATCTTTGTTCTAGCACATTTTAAATTTTGGTGACCTTGGCGATGCATACTGTTCCATATGGACAAAGTCATGACCAAAAACTGATGGGAATATACCTAAAAAAAAATTAAAACTGACGAGAAATATTCGTAATATAAGTTTTTAGCATACGCCAACTGTGAGTATCAGAGCGAGGGACACAACGAATCGCCATATTTTTGGCACGGCAGAAAGCACGTATGTGTGGACTGATTATTGTTGTTGCAGTCGTTGAGTCATGTCAGAGGCCTCCGGGTTGCAGAGTACAATTAGAAGTCGCTCATAAATCCAAGCTAAACTGAGGTATTGTACACACTAGGTCTCCACAGCTTTAAACAGTAGCCCATGGCCTATGGATCATTAACATGTTCTGCCAGACGAGTATATTCGTCCTCTTAGAAAACATCCTACACGTAATCTCGTAGTTAATTACTGTCTTATATTGAGGTATAAGGCTGACTATATCGCTATATTCGTGGCTGTGCACGGCCCTACAACTGGCATTGCGCCAAACCAGTCCACAGTGTACTTTCACTTACGTGAGTATAATATTAAAGCTAAAGCTGAACGTACAAATGTGTTAGATCAGAAGTGAGCAACCCGCGGCCCACGGGCCCTTTAAGCATTTTTAAATTAGATTTTTTATGCTTAGGAGATCAAACACTGTGTCAAAACATAAAATAATGAAAAGTAAAAAAGCATCATGATACAAAAATTTTGCAAATATATAAAAACTTTACATAAAACTCTGAACCGTTAAGTAGATTTGGCTGAAGATAAATAATGCTAATTTATGTACGCCCCTCTAGCAAAAATCGAATTTAAAATTGGCCCTTTAACTCAAAAGGTTGCTTACCCCTGTGTTAGATCATAATAATAAGGAATAAGTTGCCTGTTTCTGTGTTTCCGCTCAAGTACAATGTAGGCGTCTTCAAGACAAGAGTGAATAGGCTTCTTCTAAGTTAATGTGCTTTACCATCTAAGACTACATCGCCTCTAACCATCAGTAGGAATTGTAATCAAGAATTAACTTAAAGAAAAGCGGTGATAACCTAGTGGTTAAGAATTCGGCCTTCTACCCTAGTGGTCCGAGTTCGAATCCCAGGGCGCGCACCTCTGGCTTTTCGGAGTTATGTGCGTTTTAAGCATTTAAATGTCATTCGCTATAACGGTGAAGGAAAACATCGTGAGAAAACCTGCATGCCGGGGAGTTTGCAAAACTCCAAGGTGTGTGAAGTCTGCCAATCCGCACTTTTCCAGCGTGGTGGATTACGGCCTTAACCTTCTCATTGCGAGAAGAGACTCGTGCTCAATAGTGGGCCGTGATGAGTTGAGATAATTCAAAACAATTCCAATTTAGTATCATCGTCAAATTTTTTTGGCACTTTTATAACCTATAAATAATAATCCTATAAATATAAATAAAAATAAAAATAAATTTTTATTGTGATAATTTATGCTGAAGGTACCCAATAAATGTAATTTCTCTAAAATGTTTATTCCTATCTCAATTTAAGGGAAACTCAGTTTAATAATGTCTTCCTGACTTGGTTCCGTAGTCGAGTACCTTACCTGCTTTAATCTATATTATGAATATGAAATTGTATGTTAATCCTGAGCAAATGTGGCCTCGCTACTGACAACTCAGCGACATTGTAAATATAGGTGTAAGCGGACTACGAAACAAACAGCTCCACCTACAATCGCATTTATATAGTTAAAATTAAAAATATAAAAAATCCTTAAAAAGAGGTGATGATCTTTAAATAGCCGAAACTGTTTTATTAATGTAATAAAGTTATTTTTTTATTTAAATTTTATGAAAGTTGTTCATTCTTTTAAAATACAATGTTAAATATTTCAATTTTAAAACTATTTAGTGATATAATGTCACGCTAAGAATTTGTCATAACTTTAGCAGTATAAAACAGCAAAGCTGCCTTGTCTAGTACCTTTAAAAGTACATGACACACTTTGGTTTATAAATAATGAACTTTAGATTCAAGAACCGAAAACTATTGATTAATTTCACCTTCAGACAGTTGAAACTGCGCCTTGAAATCTCCCAGTGACATTCTAAAGCACACATTGCACATAATTGTTTAAACGCACAACTACAAATGCATCCGCAGACAGGAATAGATGTCGGGTCTGGCAATTACAATCCATGTAAGGGGTCGGAATTCGTAGGTAGACAGTTCATACTCGTTGTGCCCGTACCGCAGAGTCTAACGAGAGCAATACCACCTACGTTGAGTAGAAGCGCCCCTTCTGTTTTAAACTGGAATCCATTCTAGTACTACAAACTCCACAAATGTACATTTTCTCAACAGAAGCGCACCGCAAAGTTGAGTTTTACCACTATTATCTGCCAATAAATTACGGTCAAAAGCATATCGCTGCTTTGCCTAGTTTCAATATCGGTTCGGTAGTAGCGAATGTTGCATGTACTTTTCAGTTTTAAAATGTAAATTAACTTGGATAAATATTAACAGATACTAATACGAAAGAAACACCTTTCTTTTGTATATATTTCTGTCATATAGACATTTGTCTGTTGCGATTTCATGCTAAAACCCCTGAAGCAATTTTAGTGAAATTTGGTACAGAGATAGACTAAAACATGACATGTACATAGCCTACTTTTTATTGCGAAAAATGGACTTGAAGGGGTAAAATTACGGATGAAAGTTTGTATGGAAATTCACAATCTTCTTCGTATACTTTACGCAGTTGATAAGAAGTAATATTTGTAATGGCGTGTTTTTAATTTGTTTTTACGTGTCAATTGGATTTTTCTATACTTTATATAATAATAACGAAAATACATATGTGTATTTGTTCGTCTTTCACATCGAACCGAAGCGACAGACTGACGTATTTTTATATGGACATAGTTGACGGTCTGGAGAGTGACATAGGATACTTTTTAACAACATTCCACGCAGGCGGAGCCGCGACTGGACTCTCGTTTACAATAAAACGGACAACATTTGTGATAAAAAGCAAACTGCTGTTGCTCGAAGCGATGGACAATGATATTACGTCACATGTAAGATAACTTGAATTAATTCAATGTTGTAAGAAAAATTATTTTAAATTCATCCGTCAGCCTTTTCGCGTCCACTGTTGGAACTTCCTGCTTCCTGCAGTAAATTGGATTAGTTGGTATTCATATAATTAACCCGTACTGAAACTATAGAATTCAGTGAAATCGCGGTAATCCGACAATAATTTTAAAGCCGTGTTATCGAGTTTGCGCATAATCGAGTATGCCCCAAGGCATATTGAGGAATGTTCAGATTTAGGAGTACCTTGTAATCCGACATATTACAAAATCAAAATACGCGCACTAAAATGTTGACGCATACATGTTAGAACGTCCAATCAACAGTGATAAAGGTGTCGGATTACAAGGGTCTCAGATTAGACAGAGTCCGGACTAACGCGAATCCATTGTAATAACCCATAACAGTTACAAGTCAAGCAATGTCATTGTATTTATTTAGCGTCTGTCTCCGTGACATCGCATTATTGCTCAGGGTTTAGTCTGATTATCGTTAATTAAAAAGTTGTTTGAGGCGTCCTCAAAATTTCAACTTATTAAAAGAAATTGCTCAAGCCTTGCGAAGTGGTAACTCAGTTGTCGTAATTAGATTAAAAGCGGTTAGAGACTCAGCAAGAAAATTAGACAGGGATTTTATCGCCGTGGCCTTCGTTCTGGGGAACAGATCCGAGGAACCGTTGTATTGTTGTACCGAAATGGACTTAAAAACATAATATTCACGAATATTGACACATATTATGATCACTTCTCGATTGGAGTGAGGCCAACAAACGTCTAGATTTTCTGTGCGATTTGTAACTCGATACTATATATTTTAGCTTCCGGTTAGGACAGATACGCCATTTTAGTGTCCCGTATTCTTAAGTCATACGTATTCGACATTCGTCTGTGATATTTATGATACAAAATTTCGTATTATTCAAAAATTTCGCCGTTTTGTTTTCATTTTACTGTTGCTAAGAAATGTTTCCTTGTAGTCAAGTGTCTTCAGTTTAAAAAGTTTGCTGTAACAATGTTATACGAGTATGGCGGAAGAATTTTAGTTTCCTTCGTTGAGTAAAACATAAATCTAAATAGAAAATGCTTATAGAAAATATAGTTAAATTTAACAATATCATTTTGGACTACTTGCTGACGTATTTCAACATATTATTAGCGAATTATTGAGTAAGACTCTTTCCTCTGAAGAGGCCTAGAGCATACTCCACCACGCTGCCCCACTGTAGATGGGTAGGTAATGTTATTAATATTTTTCTTTTATTCCTTATAAATTTTGCTTCAAAAATGTTCTTCCCTTCATTTTATCTTTTACGCTTAAAGGAAGGGACAAACGCGTTTATTAGGCGAAAACGCGTTGGTGACTTCATTTTATTTCATGGATCCAGTTACCATCAGACCTGTCTGTTTGTCAGCTTAACAAAAACAGTCTAATAATTCAAATGCTTATAATACCTTTCATTGCAACCCATTATTGTCCCACAACTGGGCTTGGGTCTCCTCTCAGGGTGTGTGGGGTAAAGGCTGATAGTCCACCAAGCTAGCTAAGTTCGGATTATTAGACTTCACACATCTTCGAGAACTTTATGGGTACAACAGTACAGATTTCCTCATGTTGTTTTCCTTCACCGAAGTAAGTGAAAATTAACTTGTATTATACACTTTTTTTTTAAATAGCGTGACACGCAGGAATTGATCGTAGGACCTCCTGTTAGAGAACTATTCAAACAGTAAGGCTATCACTGTTGCTTATTAATACTACTTAAAAATATTTGGTATAAAATTAATGACAAAATGTTACCTACAGCTGATGCTGGACTTTTCTAAAATGTTGGGAGTCTGAATACAGCAGTGGATGGGTAACGACGCCGGTCGCTTTACTCGTATGATTCCTTTTATTTATTTTAATCAAATGTGCCACTCGTTGTTTTGATGCGGTGAGGTTTGCACTAGCGGCAGTTTTGTGTGTTCCATATTCGTCCATGAATTCCGGTGTACGAAACTGCGGGCAGATGAATGTTTTAACATTTTACATATCCGACGAATGAATTCGTTCTCGCAGCGGACGTTTTTTCATTTTATTCAGTTATTTGATACGTTTATGTTTGTGTTACTATAACGTATTTCGATGTCCCTCGTTGGGCGCCACGATTGAGGATTCCGTTGTTATTATAAATATTTTATAGCAAAGTTGTGCTTAAAACAATTTTATCTATATAACATTCTGGAATGTATTTAACATGTAAAACTTTTAATTGGTGGAAGGTAAGTATGTACTTGTAGTTTTCAAGTATAGCGCAACAAATTTGGTACTTTGCCTGGGTTTCGAGTCTAACTAGAAATTCCGTAGTAGATCTGCTACAAACTACAAAATTTTCGTGTTCGTGTCGCGAAAATATTGCATCGAAAATTGTGAATATTTCATGATTTACGGTCTTGCTGTCACGCGGTTGCTATACTCAAATATTTATATGTGTATTTATAAATCTTGAATTTGTAGTACTAGGGAAGTATAACTGGAACGTATAAAGGAATATTAAAAAGTCTTGTAGGTCATAGTATTTCTTTCATGTAATTGATTGAGCGATCCTTTGTAAGGGAGTAATGCGTGAGCTCTGCGGTCCGATTGTGCAGAGCAATCAATGGTTATGAGTCAGGGGTTGCGAGGGGTTGAGGGTTGGAGATCGGGAGACGAGGGACGGGAGACGGGGGACAGTAATCATTTAAAAATGGCGCGCATTCAGTGCAAAACGCATATCTGCGATTGCCGCTTACGTCCTACAATCAGATCGTCCTCTCATATCGACTTTTTCCACTTCGTTTATTGCGCCCGGTTCGGGAATAGTTTTTGTTTCTGCCGTACTAATCAACGCCTGCACGTGGCTATCCGAGTGAGATTTTCAATTTTACCAGTCTCAATAAAAGCTTGTGTGGTGATACCACGGAAATTTAACGGAATAAATGTTTGAGGAATACTCCAATAGTGTTGATGGTTATTTTGGATGCGTGAGTTCCCGACATCTGTCCGTACCCTTTTGACTCTTCTCATTCTCAACGTATGAAAAAATTGATCTCTCTTTTTCTATTTTTTATTTCTTCCATAGCTTTTAATGCCACTAGAGTCTAGGTCAATAAGGCCAAAATAATATATTAATCGTTAAAACGAGCCTGAAGTCTTCTAATTCCGAATATTGCTAAGACAAGTTCAGTAATATAACCGATGTGCACTGTGAATAGAAAAGTGTGGACGTGATGATAAACGTATCTAGACACACGGCAGTGTCATGCCAAGTTTAGGTAACTATCAATAAATATTTCCAGTAATAATTTGCAAGTGCTTTTGAGCCCAATTAATTTTCTTCCTATTATACCGAAGGAAGTTTAATTTATTTTCTATCGAAATAACTTCTCCCCGGCAAAATATCATAAATGCCATAGCAGTAATTAATATCCATGAAACAATTACGGTGATTTGCTCCCCCTTGGCGACAATTCCGCTCATTCTACAAATGATACCATCGGCAGTTGTGGCTATGCGGTGCAAATATCGATTTACATGCCACTGTATAATTCAAAGGTTGAATAATGTATTACCTTTCATTAGCACATCGGCCAGTCCCGAAGCGTATTTGCACATAAATTCGTTACCCACGCCCTGAAGGAAACCTTACGTGTTAACGATCATACTTAGTTATTTTGTACTATGTTTATATGTACATACATATATCCGTTTCCGACTGGCTTTGCTCGCGTATTGTTAGAAAGTAGCCTATGGGTTTCTTCTTCTGTGACAAATTTCATTTAGATACGTTCAAAAAATCCAAGATAAGATTCACAAATTTTAATACTAAAGACATTTTTATTTTTAATGCTGCTTGCAGGCCTTACCTATGTCAAAGCTATGCTAGATGCTAGAGCATAATTGTATAATAAACGAATTAACAAAACGCAGGCTACGTGCTAAACGTACAAGGATCAAAACAGCTATATTAGCCGAAGTCTTCGGTATAAAGCTGATCAATGTATTTACCCAGCAGTTTTATTTTTAATTAAGCTACATGGAGCAGTTAACGGACTACGCAGTAAAATCTACGTAGTGCGACCTGTTAATAAGGCTTCGAATTTACCGTGAACCGTAAATGAGGATCGCCAATAAATCGGGCATTATAATAAACATTAACGTTATTGTTTCCAGTTAAATGTCTCCCCGCTTTCCCCTCAGGTACGGCCGCAGCTATGTGTTTGGAATTTCAACGACTTCTATTATTGAGTGTACCAAAACCGATCCCTTTGGGTTTCTCAAGGGGCCGGACTACCCGTTTTAACGACGATAATGCCTCGTCTGACCAGAGATATATTAAATAAGCTATTGTATACATTTACTTTCAGGATGGGATTAAACAATTTTGATTACCAGTAAACAAAATTTAGCAACAATTCTATTTAAATTGTTAAATTTCATCCTATCTAACACACCTAAAAGTATTACGAGCATTTCTTATATAAATATTTGCGTAAATGTACATAATCGGTTTAATGTAAATAACAATTACAAATATTTTTTTTGTGAATAAATTGATTTATTAAAGCTTTATTTTGGTGAAAATATGATTTTTTTAATATTGAAAAGACAACAGTGCCATACTTTTTTTTACATAGAACCAATAAATACTTTAGTTGTACTATTTCACACCAAAATACGACCGAGCGAAGCTTGGTTTCTAGGTATTAAACAAATATTGACTGTAACCATAAAATATAATTCATGTTTTAATTAATTATTTTATAGCGAATAATATTAGCTTTATATTTTTAAAAGAAAGGCGTTATCTCACCTCATTTTAATTAAGGCGGTGTAAAACTAATTTCCTTTAATAATGATTTTTTATTTTGTAACTTCTTTTAAAATTTATTTTCGAATATAATTTATATCGTAATGTAATTTACTTAACAAGATCTTTGTTACGTTATTTTTAATAGCTTGTAACAATGTCACAATGTATGTTAGTTTGTTCGTGTCTCATAAGAGTAATCAGTATTTTAGTTCCCAATGTTAATAGTTCTTAATATTAGTAGTTCCAAATATTAATGGTTTCTAATATTAGGAGGTCCTAATATTAGTTACTTAGTGCTATAAACTTTCCGAATTTGTTACAGAAGAGTCCTTAACGGTCAGGAGCATAGTTATATGTATATATTTTGGCATAGTGTTTTGAAAGCGTGTTATCTATCAATTTTTTTCATTTAAAAAGTCTCGTCTATTTGCTCATAAACTGTTCCTACATATGTAGATATTTTGCGTTATAAAAGGTTCTTCCGAGGCATATAAACTTTTGTATGTGTAGAAAAAAATTAAAGAAAATCCGACTTAATTCATCAAAACCTAAAACATGAGGACAAAATTATACTATGTTACGGGTATTTACGATATATGTTTTTCGAGCCGATATTTCGAACCAGTCTCATGGATTATGGTCTCAGTCGTGTGTACGGATATCATTTGAACACGCAACATAGCAAAATGTACACAGTCCAAAATCGGAGGATTTTTAAGTCATATGTGAAGACAAAAGTTTTAATACACGCTAGGAATTGCCTTCGCTTCGCTTTGGAAGAAGAGTTATCCAGTGGTTTCTGAGTTGCCAAATCAATTTTATTCTATCATCCCATATCCCACGGGATAATAAGCAGTTTTCTGGGATAAAAAGTATCATATAAACATTGTCTTTACATAAGGTACAAACATTCTAAATTTCCTCTAAATTGATCCAGTGATAAACATACTAAATTTCATCTAAATTGGTCCATTGATATCGGAATTGCCATACTAATTTTAACCTGTTATCATGCAACAACAAAGAATTTTCTTGGGATAAAACGTCATTTGTTTTTCATGTAAATAGTTTATTGTTCTTACCAGCTAAACCGGAATTTTAGTGCGAAGTATATATGAAACGCTCTTAGTATTCATAGCAGTTTTCGTGTTTTATATTAGGCTCTCACTTAAGAATTATTCTGTTCTTTTCTTTATGAGAATTACGAGCAGACGACACACATAAAATAAACTGTAAACGCCCATGTAACATAGAGAAGTTGTTTGTTCTTCAAATTGTTTTTACATATATGTATGTAAAATATATCTAAGTATACTCAGTGCAAATTCGATCTGGAATGTTTAATAACAAACCGGTGCCTAGCAACCTGTGACAAATAGGAGAATTAAACTTTTTTTTTTCAGTTGTTAACTCTTTTGTGCCATTATATTTTTAATTTTTTTTAAATAAATCATTCCATTTGCTCGGTGAGAAATTCAGTGTGTATCAAAACGAAAATCAATAAAGTATAAAACAAAATACTTCATAGGTTGAGAGGTTGGAAACTCCTTCATAAATTTCAAATAATTTTTCATTAAGGATGTCAGAGTATGAATTATGAATGATGTTGTGTGTTGTATTTTTTTTGTGTGACTGGTATGACTATATTTATTTGTAGTTTGTACTTGTTTTTTGATCAATACTTAGTTAACTAATTTTCAAAAATATAATGAGAAGTTTAGTGGAAAAATCCTCATTTATATATTTATATAATGGTGAAAACCCTACAAAACTTTTTTATGGTTTGTTTACATTTTTTCCGGATCGAAGTTGCACCAAGTATAAAGGGCAATACTTTCAAATTCTATTAGTAGCAAAATAATGTGATTATACATATAATAATTTCCTAGTAAGTCGCAATATAACACTAGCACGTGTCAATACAGTTAGTGTACTATGCAGTGAATAAAACGTGACTATCATTTACATACCTACGTAGTTTCTAAGTTAAAAATACCACAGGCCATTTTACAACGATATAAATTGTCATTATGTTTTGACAAGAAATAAAAGACAGTTTTATTTAAATCTGAAGGAAAAGTTTTATTCAAATTTGAATTTAGAATTTGTTCGTTTATGTAGGTATTTGTAACACAAGAATGTAAATTATTCTAGGTCTACCACCGTTTAGGAATCTTGCTTCATTGAAAATTGAATTGTTTTTTTTCTTTTCATTATGGCTGCCATATTGATTTTTGACTGTCATTTATATAGTGACATTCGCAAGATGAGGTCAAATTGATAAACATAGTAAATAAAACACATTAAATCCTTAGCTTAGTGCAATCAGGCAAAAACTAATTAATAGACGTGCTGAGAAGTTTCTTTCGCCGTTTCTTCTCAATAAAAAGGAGTTTCTTTGGCAATTTTTCTCAACAAATAAAAAAAATGGCGCCCAAAAGTTTATTACAAGTATCAAAAACGAATTTTGTATTTGTATACGAATATATAACACTTATTTTGGTGTTTTTCATACAAAAATATCATAAAATTTAATTGATGAATTAATTTATAATTTAATAATCGATATCTATCGATAATCGATAATAATCGATATACTATTCCATTTGTATATAAATATAACAATAATATAAGCGTAACATTATAATTATTATTTGAATTAAAGCTAATTACAAATAAATTAAATAAGCAGTGGTGGCCTAGTGGTTTGAACCTTGGTCTCTCAAACGGCAAGTCCTGGGATCAAATCCTGTGGCAATTTTTAAACTTATGTACGTATCAGAAGTTGGTTGCCACTTACTACGGTGGAGGAAAACATCGTGAGGAAACCTGCACTCCTGACAGTTTTTTATATAGTTCTCGAAGGTG
>DWJZ01008570.1:0-11259 GCA_018249125.1 Asbolis capucinus
ACCGATATGTTTCATGGGACAGCCCAACAGTGGTATTGGGTTTGGTTCTCTGCTCTCAATGTGAGGGGGGGGGGGGGTGCAGGTTCAGTCCACCACACTGGCCAATTGTGAATTAGTGGATAGGTGTTGTACACTTAAATGAAATGTCACAGTATAAAATCATTCAAGGTAAGTTTTGCTTCAAGACATTATTGAGAGTGGAGTTAAACGCAACCATGATATACTCGTATCTTATGACTTGTACTACACACCGTTGCACCGTTTCTTATTGCAGTATTGTATAACGCAGTAACGAAGGTTATCTAGAAATATCTGGAGCTTTGTGTTACTTTTATATTAGTTCAATGCCGGTGTACCGCCTTCGATATACTTCAGTTTTACTCTGGTGACATTCCTATCTGCAGGCATACTACCACCTCTTGGTGCAATATTATAATAATATTCTATTTCTCCTCACCTCCACCTTTTCTCCTTAACCGTCGTGGTATGAATTTGAGTAATATTATACAGAAGATATTTATATAAACTGTATATTTTTATGAGATTGCCAGTTAAGTGCTCTTCGATGTTTTTGGTGAAGCACTTGCTTCTCGTTAAGTATCTCTGTGCGTCGATGTGCACATGCCTGGTGGGTGCGTGGTGCTCACCGCGTTTTAAAAAGAACGCAATGTTAATAAGTTGTAATTGTTTAATAAAGCGAGCCAATAAATGCACGTGACAGCAGTCTGTTACTGTACCGCTGTTCGTACACAACTGTGTGGCCTACTGGTCATCTGGTCAATAAAGTTTAAATAAATAATAAACTATTATAAAAATTGTTTAAACTATTTCTATTATTACTTGTTGGTCAAGTATTTATTGTTGTTTAACTATCTTTTGGCCAAGTTCTTGTAAGTTAAGGTATATTTAGTAAGATATTCGTTAGTTAAACACTCGGTACTTACAAGTTGGTTAGTTCTGATCACTGAGTCATTTAAAACTGTACTGATTGTGAGAATTTGGTATTTTTTATAAAAACAATTTGTCTGTGCATATAAGCTAAATTTAGTCGTTAAATTTATAATCTGGGTCGAACAACAACAAAGTCCGAAGTCAAGGTGGGTAATTACGACACCCGAGACACATTTTAAGGAGACGCGCTGCCTCAGCTGCATTGACCCCGATCATTGATAATATTACTAAATCTGAGCTATTTGCTAGCGGTTTGGTCACATCTCCAAAAATACTGTAGATTTTAGATCATATATATATTACTGGTAAGAGATTAGACCGCGGGATTACTTATCAATTTTAAACCAGTAACCTATTTTAAGGTGTCTTAATTTACCCTATCCTAGTTATATGCGAAGGGTTGTGATGGATGGATGTTCAAGTGTCATTCGCGCAGAAAGTAATGAACCGAACTGGATGAAATTTGGCAAAGAGATAGAGTATGAAATAACACAAGCGACTTTTTATTAATGTGCCTATCAGGCAAGTCGCGGAAACTAGACTTGTATTAATTCCAACTTACATTTCATGTAAGTAGCTCACATAATTTTGTTTGCCTAATTGTGCATTTTTCTGGACCGTTTTGTCCCACCCTATTAATCAGAGTCAAAATATTTTATTTCATCACAAGAACATCGAGCTCACCTAATGAAAACCTACATCATATTCATACAGTCTTATTAAGATACCTTATAATTGGATACGGATTTAAAATCTATAACCACGGCATTGACTGTCCGTCCCATTCTATTAGTTGCAACATTTTTTTAGAATTATATGTTTTAGATTTTCTTAATAATTATATTTTTTGTTAATGGTGCTAACACGACGTAACCACACATGATTTGCACTGAAAATCAGTAGTCGTGGCCGAGATGAACAAAAATAACAAGAAATTATGTATTGTAACTAACTTGTATTTAAATAATTTTTATTATTACTGTATCCATGTATAACACCTATATACATTCATTGTAATTCCAACAGATATTTGCTATTATAACAACAATCACATTGCCAATGTATTAACCATTCTTATAAACAATTGTCTAGCTAATTTAAGCTATAATACTTATCAATAGAGGTTATAATCGAATAGTGTGTCTAACTAAATTAGATCAGGGCTCGCATGCCTTTCAAATGTAGCCAGCTGGACTGGACCTTCGATAACTTAGACTCTGAAATTGGTAAAGGTCATCTCTGATAAAATAATCGTGACTTGAAGGGCTAGTTGATAAATGGCTTTAACCTGTAACCCACTCTGTACTACGGGTCTCTCATAACTGAGGACTCCCAGGGCATGGTCGAATGCCGCTCCAGGTAAACTCCAAATTAGTAGGGATTGTCTTTTGTGGAGGGAGGGTAGTGACCTCTCTGTTGGAAGTTTCAATGCAGTCCATTAACACACGTGTTACGATAGCCACTGATGTTTCCTTCCATTCCTGTGGTACCAGGCGCTTCCCACCTGGTTACACAACTTCCATTGTGGCATACAGTGCAAACCCATACCGTCATGGACAAGGTATTTTTACAAATCAAATTTTTGAGTACTAATATAATTGTGATTGCTGAAATAGGAGAAGTCAACATTTTATACAATTTAAAAATTACCAAAAATACAATATTACATAACAAACGGACAATTTATTTAGTAAAAATTATAATGTTGATAATAGTATCGCCGCAGTACTCTAATTAAATGTACTATTTACAAAAAAATATGAATATTTTTTAATAAAGTTAAACCATTTGAGTGCCGTGGAATTGTCATTATTCAAAGACAATGAATATACATAAGTAGTTACTTGCGGTCTTATAAACTACTTTGATTAAATTGGCACTTACATTATTATAACTACAATTGAATACACTCACTTGTCCTATTCTGCTTAATTTCCAAGCAAATTCTGTTTAATTCAAACATTTCCTTTGTTATTTTGTAATCTAGCTAATTTAAAATCTTAACTTGGTTTGCGTACACTTTGAAAACTTTAAAAGTACTGCACATCGAATTTTGACACAATCTACATTTCGCTTTCGTATTTATTTTTCAAATTGTTAACATACTTGCGACCGCGACAAAACAACTTTGTTTGGATACCACACAATACATACAAACGTCCACGCCATCTACCGGAAGCGAAGGGCACTCTCACCATATTAGCCAGCCACAACAAAGCGTGCCAGGGTACAGTTTTTATGTTATACTATAATAGCCTAAAGAGAAATACAAATACATAATAAGTTCCTACTTCTACCATAATATCATTGAGTGACGTGACGATGAACTAATACGTTATAGATACTAATAGTAAAAGCTATAACAATAACAATGTTAGTATATGTTCATAACACTTGAAACAACGGAAATTGTTTTTCAGATTTACTTGACGGTCACCGCCCAGGACCCCGCTAGCAACATCAAGCTGGGATGTCACGAGCGTGTTGTCGACGAAGAAGGAAGCGATAGACCCGCAGACGCGAAGAAGACAAAGAAGTGAATGTCAATAGTAACGCCAACGGGATGCAGACTCACCAAAAACATATCGCTTCAAGCCGGGATATAAAAGAGAACTGACAGAAAAATAATGGGAAGGGGAATGACTCGAGGAAGAGAAGCGAAGAAGAGCAATATTTACGTATTTATTAAATATAACTCAATCAGACAATATTTTTAGTTCAGCCATCTAAGTTTTGATTGGTGCTATGTACTACTTATTACAGTACAAACTAATGTTAACAAATTAATGGTATAAATGCTATCCTATACATAGGTGTCACTAGAAAACTTATCATCTTTAGAATCAGATTCAAATTCTCCATAATCTACAGAATTTATTAAATCCATTTGCTTCTTGGACATAATTTCTTCCGTGCTTGACATGTCACTTTTGGCCATTTTCGCAAGATGTTTCTTATTTTTATTTCTTACATTACTTTTATTTTTATAAGGTTTATATGAACGAGTAGGATGCAAACTCATAGGAGTTGTAGACACTATCTCCGTCTCAGGGAACTGCTTTATTTCTTTGAAATTTTCTTCAATCCAATCTGAGTTTGCTTTAGAATCTACCAAAAAGTTGTCATTTTTTTTATTACCTTTTGCTTCATGTTGCAAGTTATTGATAATTATAACATTACTATAATCTATAATAGGATTTGCTGAAGTTTCATCAAATTCAACAGCAATAGTGCTAGAAGGATATGTAACAAATTCGTCTTCTAAAGAGTCATTAATTGCTTTATATTGTAACACTTCATTATTAACATCGGGACTTGTTATGTAGAGTGCGTGAGTAGTGGCATCTCGAACATTTTTATAGGATTCACCACTAATAGAAGTATTATTATTATTTTGTCTCGTATCATCTTGTATTTGCTCTGAATCAGAATATTTTTGAGACTTAAAGGATCGATAAATTTGTTCGATTTTATCTTCATCGTATTCAATATCATCTTCTGATCGATCTACAGGTTTGAGCTTACTTTTGTTTATCTCTGGCAAATCATTTTTAAGATCTCGTGCAGTGTCTGATGAAGAGTAATTGTTATATTTTTTAAATGAATTCATGGAAAAAGTAGTTCTAGTTACAGGTGAATTTTGTGTTGTGTAATCGACTACTTTATTTCTAGTTATTTTGATATCTGGTGCACTTTTTATAGCTTCTATAAGCAAATCAAGACCGTCGTTAACTGTAAAGAAAAAATATTTGTACCTTTGCAGGTCGTCTGGAAAATATACACATTAAGACTATTGCATAAAATATATGTATTATCAAATGTTATCTAATGAATAAATACAAAAATAATAATATAAGCAAATCACTTTTTTTACATTCTATAAATTCGTGTTTTATCACTATCCTACCTAATGGCAAGTGGTAAAGCGCAATTTAGTATGTAATGTATAGCCTAGTCGCTCTTGACTTGAAGACACCTACATTGCAATCGGACGGCAAAATTGACGTTGCGACGGTCCTCTGCGGTACGCATGATGAATGAGTTTGTGTGTTGTGCTCAAGACTATGGAGATTGGTCTCAACCAATTAAGGATTCCCAATTAGCCTCTTGGCATGTCTCTTCATTGAATCCAAAGCTGAAAGATGGCATTTAGCAGCACCAGCCCATATACGGAAGCAGTACTCCACGCAAAATCGAACCTGAGCTTTGTATTGTGAAAAGTTATTACGATGTGATGCACTACCGCACCTTTGCTAGCTTTCTAACTGCCGTTTTAGCCTTGGATTCAATGAACAGCCGAAAGTTAAGGTTCGAAGATACCTCTATACCCACCGACTGAGGGCAGCCGGTGTATTCCAGAGATAACATTCTGGAAAGGAGGAGCCAAGGTAAACAGACACGTCTGCGTTTTAGTGGCATAAATATCAAATCCGATGCTCCCCGAAGTGTGAAATTCGTACGTTCCGCCATGGCTTCTCTTTCGAATTGTATTTCATTCTTACTGGCTCGGGTAGTCGGCAGTTATTTCTCTACCATTTTGCTTTCGTATGCATACCCATAGATACCGGGATATGCAGCAGGCACAGAGTGGCAGAGAGAACGGACCCCTGAGGAACTCCGGCGTGAGTTGCCATAAATTCCAATGTGCCGCCATCGACGACGACTGGGCGAAATCTTTCGCTCAGAAAGTTCTTCACCCAACCGACAAGACAAGGGGAAATACCATAGGCTGGAATCTTGCTTAAAAGACTCGCGTGGCAGACCCTATTAAAGGCCTTCGAAATCTCTCTCTCTGTTTTTCTCCAGGGCCTTAACCCCAAATGTGAGAGGCAAACGCTAGAAGGTCCCCCGATGACATTTCAGCGAAATTATTAGATTTACCAACACAAATGTAAACTATTTGAAACCTATGAATATACCACCAATTTTGATCAATAATCACTATTTTTGTTTGGTTATATTTGTATAATAAGAGCTTCTTTGTTGTATTTCATGATTAATTACTTTGTAACACATGCTATGATGCAGTCAGTAAAACTACAACAGAATGTATACCTAGATTAAGACATGTTCGGTTTCCTATGTCAGTGATCCTTAAAAACATAAATAAATGTGTGTTCAAAATTAACGGTTAAAAAAAGTTCTTACCTGAAGGATATGTAGGATTGTGTCTTTTAAGCAAATATTCCATCAAAATTAGCAAATATTCTAAAGCATCATCATCATCGATGGTTTCTCTTTTTGATCGTCTTTGAATATTAATTCTTTCAGCTAATTGCTTCAACTTTCTTATATTTTTAATGATATTTGCCGAATTAATCTCTATGGCATCTGTTTTGTTCAGATCCGCCTTATGTTGATTGTACACGGTTGATTGTGGAGCATATCTGTTGGGTATTTTAGAATCTAAGTTATTTAATATAATATAAATTTGATGAATGAACTTATTTTGAAGAACATTGTAATTTAAGATTAATTTCTTTAACTTTTCTACTTTAGCATTCGTCATATTGCTATCATTTTTTATCATATTCTTAATTATATGGGTACTTTGATTTCTATTTGCATTGTTAGTTTTATGTTCTTTTTTATTGTAATACGTTGCTATTTGGATCACATCATCTAAGATTCTTGCAAACTTTCCAATGGATTTAATGAATTCTTGAACATTGTCCTTAATATAATTTATTTGAGTTCGTTGATCCTCTGTTACGTTTTCAGCATCATCGCCTATATGATAAGTATTTTTAACGATTATTTTAAGTTTTTCAAAATACCGATTCGATCCAGAGAAATCTCTTGAAACGTTATATAGTCGATCATTAGTATTCATCTCCAAAATGTGTAGTAGCCCTTTGATAATTCCTATTATCTTTAATATTTTTTCACTTTCACTTTTTAATTCGTATATTCTTTGACGTAACTTTTCTTTTACATTTAAATCTAATTTATTATTCTTAGGCTTTTTGTAACCAAATTGTTTTAAAGCAGAGTCATTAAAAAATATGTCGTCGTTATGATGAAATGTATTTTTATACTTTTTACTAAATATTTTTTTAAAAAGCCGTTTGATCTTAGTTAAGACTGTATACCTCTTGGGTTTTTTTGCCGTTTCATATCTTTCCTTTGTAAAATTGTAGTGATCTGTCTCTGTGCCTATTAATTTTTGTAAAAGATTACGAAATTTACAATTGTGACTTTTTGTTTGAGTGGAAGCATTAGAATATTCCTTTTCTTTTGGGTACATTGTGTCATTCCGGCTCTCCATTGCTTGTAAAATTTGTTTTGATCCAATATTTTTATTCATACCATTTGATTCTGAATAATTTGACGGTAAATAAGATTTATCGGTAATTACGAGTGTCACATCTTCAACTTTATTATTCGATACATTTTGTAGAGTTCTTTTATAATGATCCATAGCCCAAAGGATTGTGTCATTTGTTTTATTCACACTCTGATACAATGTTTTATCATGTGTCATCCCTTGTTTATTATTATCAAATTGAATATCATTATCAGTTATAGAAATATCCCGGATCATACTATTTTTCAGTAGTGTGAAGTTTGTTGTCTTATTGTTTAATATTTCTGATATTTTTAATACAATACTTGTAGAGTTATTGAAGTTCTTAGAGCCATTAATGTTTCCATTTTCATCAATTTTATTTTCATTTGCTGAAAAACATGAAAAAAAAAGAGAATGATTAAAATAACGAGTGTTGGAACTTTCAAAAGGCGATAAAATGATTATTTTAAGTATGTATTAAATAAAGTAAATATATATATAGAATCTTGATATCCCTAAATATAAGACGGAAAAATGTTTTGATACTTGTATATTTTTATGAATTTTGAGTCATCGACATCACTGCGTAACCTATCCTAAGGCTAGGTAAGATATCCCATAATGCTTAGCGGAATCGACCCTGGGAACGCAACCCGACGCCTAACTTCGGCCGGTCTCACCATAGTTCTAAGTTCAATTTAATTATAATGTAAATAATTATATAATAAAAGTAATAGTATAAGTAATACGATCATTTAATTCGAACCTGCTGCGTCAGCAATCCTTAATCAACGTACGGATTGACATTAAAGAAAACAATTAAGCATACAAATTAGTACACAAAGTAGTTTTTAAATTTTAATCAAAATAATCATCGATTGCCAAGTTTGTTTTCAAAACACTATTTTGTCATTTTAAAAATTAAAGGTTTGAAATCGCATGTAATAAAAATCAAAGTGTCATCTTTTATTCGACACTATACAATAACATACCTAAATAATGTATTTTAAATACATTTATAAAATCAAAAGTCAAAGCTACTCACATTTATGTATATAGTTTAAATCATTTTTAAGTAATTTGCCGTCCACGGTGGTCACATGTCTTTTTAATCTACCATAGCTGGTGCTGGACGTACTAGTTGTTTTTTTTGTTGTATTGGCTTTACCAATATTTTTTCTATTACCATTTGATCCGGGTTTTGTATCAGACTTCGATTTCGGTCTCTTGTTTGTACCCTTGGTATTATCCCCTTTTTCCATTGATCGTTTTTTTGTACCTTGTACCTTATTCATTTGCTTTGTTGTGGTTTTATCGGTTTTCAAATCAATATTTTTGAACATTTTCTGCATAGTTGACATGAATTGTTTCACAACTTTTTGTGCGACTTCTATCGTATTATTTTTAACTGATTTATTGCCTTTAGATTTCATATTTAAAGGTTTATTCATTGGTAATTTTTTTTTTATATATAAAGGTCTTCTGGTTACTTTATTTTTGCTCGGCGTTGCTTTCTTTGCCTTTACTTTAAGTAATGGTTTTTTAACTGCAGCAATTTTATTTACGTTAGTGGCTTTGACTTGACTGATCTTCGGTTTGCTTACAGCAGATGATTGTTTTACTAGATTTCTCGGATTAGGATTCGCAGAGCGTTTTATTGCGGATTTTTTTATTGCTTTTGTCGGATTTTTTGTAGTTCGCGTAGCTTTTGTTGTTGGTTTCTTTGCTTGTTTCTTCCCATGACGGTTTCTAGGGGGGCGACGTTTTTTCATTTGCTTTTTACCATTCTCTGGAATTAAACATATTATATATAGGTGCCATACAGTTTAATCAAGGTTAATTTGATAACTCTACTTACTATCAGTGCAAAAACTTAAAATGTGACAATCCCAGCGGCCATTAGCATCGCAGTCGCACACCGTACAGCCAATACACCAGTCAGCTAAATAAGAAAACAAAAATCAAAGTTATGACATGTGCTATCAAAATGAAAAGAGAATTTGCTCAAGCAAAACAACTTGACGTTAACCTGCATTCCTGAGACTTTTTCATTATGTTCTCGAATAATTCGCACTAGATCAGTGGGATAGATGGCCTTCACACTGTGTCGAGCCTAGCTGCGGGACAGTTAAGAGTTGCAACGTACAAAATGAAAATTAATATTTTTAATGATATGAAAACAAAATGTCTGTCTTGATTGAACGATTTAACTAATACTCGTCTTTGTTTTAATTGTTTGTCTCACCAGGTGGACATCCATCACTGAAACTGGACTCAAAAGGCTTGCATTGCTCCGGGGACTGCATGTTGAAAACTGAAAAAGAAGGATTTTAAAACTAATTAAGGCCGAGCTATCACGATGTTGAGCAAGTCATGATAAACATCATAACACCTCCAATCAGTACTATTTATCATAATATGTAGAATAGATCGTATTTTTTTTATTTCTCAGATTTCCATGATAGTAATCAATTTGGCCAAAACCAACTGAGATTTAACATCGTTATTCCCACCGTTTCGTTGAATCAGATTACATGCAATATACATACATATGTTCAATAATAACTCGTATTGTAATACAAGACTCTCACCAACCTAAAGTAAATATTATTGAACTCCGATGTTACTAATATTGCAATAAGTAGAGAAATCGAAACCGTGTTACGTGTTATGGAAAGGAAGTGGTACTTGATGTCGCAGGATGTTACTAGATCGATGAAATCATGCATTAAATCGTAATATTACTTACTTCACTCGTAGTAATTAACTACAATACGCTTGCACGTGGCTAGAATAAAAATCAATTTCCCAGTTTAAACCAGTTGGAGCAATTCTTATATACATTGTAGTCTTTGCTACTCACTTTCATATACCCATGCAAAAATACGAGTACAGCTTCCGAGTGCTACAGGGCTCTACGCTAGACTAAAGATGGATGGACTTAAAATTATCACAAACTCTCACGAACTTCTTTAAATTTTTGCAAAAAATGTGAAGTATAAGGATCAACAGTGTAGAGACGTTCCAGAATTATTTACATACTTCTGGTGTTAATACATATATGTGATAAGTTAATAATTAATATTGGTGATTCTTTATAAATTGCTGTAACAAGGAATGCATTTGACTCCACTACTTCGTGTGTGCCGTCATCTTAGGGAGGGTTGCAGCCGTTTTTAAAATGGAAACGACGCGTCCGGGCGCATTTCTTTTGTTTTATGAAGATTATTCAATGTACTTTTTATATAAGTTGTTAAGCAGCAAAAATAATATTTAAAAATAAGTCAATTGATTTAACTTCACATTTAATGTTATATTATCTAAATATAAATAACCTTGCGCTTGGTATAAAGTGATTTACCAGTGTAACTTTAGTTTTAGTTAACATTAATTATTTGATAGACACTCACAGTCTCTCGCAGCATCCCGAAGAAAAATGTCATTGAAGCCTAATGGACTCCTTCTGTTTCTGATGTTTCTGTAACAAAACCCTTCTTCATTATACTACTTATTTTACTATTGTTTTATTTTATTTACCTAAAAAACTCCTGAAAACGCGATGCATCGTATATCCAAGTCAGTAATACAAATACAAAATACAGATACTTTTTTTATGTCAAACTACGCCATCGTTTCGATAAATTCCTTTAGGAATCTTTAAAAAACAGCAGCTACAAACTCCCAAGCAGATTCGACCTACTGTGTTACACTTACAACTGGTGATGCTAAGGACCACGGGTGGCAGTAATCTCTTACCATCAGACGACCTGCTCGCATGCTTTTAAGGTAAAAAGATCGGCAAATAAAATTTTACTTTATTTCTTCTCACAACCCATCACGGCCCACTATTGAGCACGGGTCTCTTCTCTGAATGAGAAGATTAAAGCCATAGTCCACTACTGGCCTAGTGCGGATTGGCAGACTTCACACACCTTTGAGTTCTGTAAACTCCCCGGCATGCAGGTTTCCTCACGATGTTTTCCTTCACCGTTATAGCGAGTGACATTTAAATGCTTAAA
>DWJZ01008571.1:0-11258 GCA_018249125.1 Asbolis capucinus
GTGTAACAGAAATATCTATTTAAGTATGTATTTAAAAGTATATATATATATGTTTATCAGTTATCTGATCACCATAGTACAAGCTAACGTTTAGATTGGAGTCAGATGGCCGTGTGTGAGTTGTCCAAAGATATTTATTTATTTATGTCGGTGGTTGGCGAACACACACTGTACCTCTTTTGGAATATCTTCGTGACCGACCGCGTTGACATCAGATATTAGTGGCGCGCATGCCTCGACCACCATTGCTGGCACATACACTGCGTATATTATATAAACCACATATTAGTAGCTGAACAGTGTAAACAAATATTTTAAACAGGAACAAAGTTCATAGCAAAGAACCTCTAAATGATAATGCAGATTAATATTTCCGCAGTACATCATATGACCGAGGCGTCACACCGTCTGCGTGAGTTGGCAGGAACACAAATTAAGATTGTTATTGATTTATTGATTGATAATAGCAACAAACCGTAAATATAAATTGATTGACACCAGCCAACACGGCATAAAATGGGCACACCTATCAATAGAGGCTACAAATGACTGTTGTTGTACTGAACATTTGGCGCGTGTTCTACAATTATAATAACGTACGTAATTACAAACACGATGTCGCATTAGTATGCTTTTATTAAAAAATTAATTGAATACGGCTTGTACGTTGATAATTTAAGGTTGAGTAACTATTTTCGTCTTACATTAGTATCGGTGTCAGGTCCTTAAGTGCCCGTTTGTTATCTGCGTATATGACCGCGTAAATAACATGAGAGCTACTGTTAATTCACCTATTGAAAGAAATCTAGAAAGTTATTAAAGTTACTTGAAAATGAAAACTGTTTAATTCGTCTTAGGAACCAAATGCCCACTTAACGAAAGTCAAAGTTTTACAATACAAAGTCACTACTTAATACCTATCTGTCATCGGCTTTACAAATAATACAAACTTAGGACTATGTACGCTAGTGTAGGCCGGTAGGAAAAAAAAGCCGGCGGAAAAAAACTTCCAGTATTCTTTTTAATAACAAGATTACAATGTATTACAACAGATTATTATTAGCCCAATTGGAACTGGGACCAGTGCGGATCATTTCCATGCATCCTTGTCATTTAGATATTCCACAATACTATAGTATTCCTTGCTTGTGAGTTGAGATTTTACACGTTTTTTGAACAAACTCACAGGCAAATCTTGTATTAATTTAGGGATTTTATTAAAAAACCCTACACCAAGCCCCACAAAAGATTAACGGATTTTCGAAAGCCGGTACGAGGACGTAGCTAATTGACCCATTCTTCTTATTATCCGTTTACTAACATCTCTGTTTAGTTTATATGAAGCTATATTATTTCGTATAAAAACAATATTACTATATATGTGCTATGAAGCAACTGTAAGAATATCTATTTCTTTGAATTTATCACGCAAGGACTCCCGAGTTCCTAACCCATAAATAGCCCTTATAGCACTTTTTTGAAGAACGAGGATTTGATAAATATGCGATGCTTTACCCCACAACATGATGCCATAAGACAGGACACTGTGAAAATAAGCAAAATAAACGAGTCTAGCAGTATCAACATCAGTAATCAGTTGTCTTATTTTCCTAACAGCATATGCAGCCTTGCTGAGTTTAAGTGCAAGGGCTACTATATGGGGACCCCATTGTAGCTTTCTATCTAAAGTCACTCCCAAAAAGGCAGAGGATTTTTCTATAATCAATGTTTCATTATTTAATATCAGGGTTTTATTTACAGCCTTTACATTTGCTAACATGAATTCTACACATTTAGTTTTTTCAGCATTTAAAACTAGGTTGTTCATTGTAAACCAATGAGAGATTTGTGACAAAGCACTATTTACATCGTCAAAGTTACGATTATTTCTTTTTGGCTTAAATATTAATGACGTGTCATCAGAAAAAAGCACAATGTAAGCAAGATTCCTTAAATAGTATGGTAAATCATTAATATATACCGAAAAAAGGAATGGTCCCAAGATTGAGCCCTGAGGTACACCAATCACAGCTGGGGAACTCAATGACTTTGAATCAGAAATGCTAACTTTTTGTATTCTACGAGTATTTCGTAAGTAAGACGCGATTAAGCCAAGCGCTTTGTTTTTCACTCCGTAATTACTAAGTTTAAACAGTAAGTTTAACTAAGTTTAAACATAAAAAGTTTCATGTTTAATCAAATGCTTTAGATAAATCACAAAATACACCTATATCATTTTGTGACGACTCCCATGCTTCTAAAATATGCTTTAAGAGCCTAGCCCCAGCATCAGTTGTACAACGATCTCTAGTAAAGCTGTACTGCACAGGGTGTAATAATTGATTAATATTGAAATTGTTAAGCATTTGATTCAATATATTATAATCTTTTCGAAGAAGTAATTTAAAAAAGTTAAAATTTTGACAGCTACAGCGGCGGTGGCCATTGTGCATAAAAACATTACACTTAATGTGAATGTGAAGTGATAAAAGTTTTTAAGTCGAGATTCTGTTGATCAAAGCATATCTGGAAGACACGGAGTATCATCTGACCTGACACGTTAATATTTAGTAATACTAAGTCTACGATTGAACCATAATTTTGTATTTGTTTCACATTTTCTATACCTAGGTAACTAGTACTTACTTTAAAGTGTTATGATAACGATGAACGGCATAAATAACTTATCAACCTTAAACAATCTGTAAAATTGTCTATCATATTTATTTATTTATGTACAAACGGAAAATATTACAAAAGATAAATATGAAGATCATAAGTAGCTGTAGTTGCAAAATTCTCTGGTAGCCATCCGAGTTTAACTTTTGGGTGGTTATTAAGAACGGCATTAAGCAAAACAGTGGAATATTACAAGTAATTTTCACTTTTGGCCGCATTTATTTAGTGCTTTTGTCCCGCGCTCTCATATCGGGAAAAGCTGACTAGTGAACAAAACAACTGGTTAAAACACAAATTGTTTATTACAAAAAAAATGTAATGCTACACCGACAACACAGCGCGGCACTTACAATGCAAAGAATAGGGTCTTGGGTGAACGACCTCTCTTATTCCACTCCGAAACGTCATATTCTCCTTAAGAATCTAGCCGAAAGATGTTGAGTGGCCCCAGAGTAAGGAGATGTAGCCAGGAGTTGGCGCAGCTTTCCTTGAAATCGACTCCTCGGCACTAGAGAGCGAGAGGAGGCAGAGGCCAGCGGCAGGTGAGGGCGGCGCTTGACTGGATCGTCTGACTTTCCAAGGTCAATAGTGCTCCTGGAAAGGCTTACAACGGAACCATCATAAACCGATCAGCTACATTCTATTCTGAAAACCCGCCATCGGCTTAACGCAGAAGAGTATTCATAACAGATTTGGCATGATTGTACTAATCATTACGAGTAGCTGAAGGTCAAATATTAAAAAAGAAAGATGAAATCGATTGCCAAAGGAAACAGCCATTATTAATTTTGAAAAATAAATTGAGGTAGAAGAAAAAAAATTATGAACTGAAACTTTTTTGTCGAGTGGGAAATCTTCAAAAGGTGCCCGGTACTTTCGGATTTACCCACCAAATAAGGTGGCCCGACTCGGTGCTTTGTAGAGGACTCTGGGATCTCTCAAAGAACGCGATCAGAGTTCCCTGCGCATGATGCCCCGTTCGGGCCCATCACTGAGTATTACTACTCTACGACCTATGGTGGCCACACACTCAGTGCCGTCCTTTCCGGGATCGCTTGCTGGACGGAACTGAAAAGGTTACTAAGCATTTAAGTGTACCATTATATATACGTAGAAACGGCTATGGAAACATATTTAAAATTAGGAGTTAAAAGAATATAGCACACAATAAACAACAATACATAGATGATTCAATAACATGATATTTTTATGTGCCATTTATATTGTATGGTCTATATACAATTTAGCGTATTAGAAAGTAAAAATCTGATTTTAATTACTCGCGAACAACGTATTGTGTATAGGGCGGCGCAAAGTAGCTTTCAGCACTCAGTAGCCACGGCTGACGAACTGCTGTTAGAATGGGCGGGCGCCGTCTCGTGCTCGCCCCCTTGCCCCCGCACGTCTCGCCCCGCGCAAAAAAAGAAATACGCCTTATACATTATATATTACTTATTGTGCCCTTGAGTTTTCTTGAACCAGATGTTAAGTGTTTGGTTAGGTGAAAAATCCTAAATAGCTTTGCAATTCATTTCCATATTGTTTTACTACTTTTGTCAGCCTCAACCACGTCAAATCGTCCAGACGTCAAGCATTTTGTATTCACTTGGATGAGTAACTGCAGTAGCGCAGAAAGAAGTAATGAGGGAAGTAATGATTGATCGAGTTACAGAATCGATAATCTATTTAAAATGGCATATTCGAGGGGTGTCGTAGGTAAGCAGTCCGTGACTCGTTGATCTTGTGATCGTTGACTCGATCATCTTGACTCGTCATACTTTTTTTGCCCTTATGTCACTTTAGAACTTATTTAGAGTCTTTTTTCAATTCAAACCTTTTTAATTAATAATAAATAAGTTAGTATTTGACTGCGAAACCACCTGATAGTAAGGGGCGACATAGTCTCTGATAGTAAAGCGCACTAACTTAATAAAAGACTTTTCACTCTTGACTTGAAGACATTGACGTTAATCAAACGGAAATACAGACGAAGGCAACTCATTACATTCCTTCACATATTGACGGACGAAGTTATTAATGGGTACATATTTTTAAAGACTTCAAAAAAGGAGGAGGTACTCAATTCGTGTGTACTACGTCGTCTGATCGTCGTCGTCGTTCAATCAGCACGTTGATAACATGCCTTCAGATCTGTGGCATGAAAAAATGTTTGAAATGCAAAGGAGAGTATTTAGAAAAGCAATAAACATAATATTTGGATTATAAAATGTTGGTTTTTTTTAAGTTATGCAAAGTATTTAGTGTGACCTACGTATACGTAGCTTCTATCATCTATAATAAAACTCAACGTGCATTTTTCTCATTGAATATTTATTCAAAATTTTACTGCCCCCAGATTATTAACTACTACTCACTTTAATAACGAAATGGAGCATGAAAATATTTTTTTTAGAATTATTGTCTTTCTGAATGAACAAGCGCCACGTGAAAGCCGTGGACAGATTTCGATAAAACTTAGTAAAATTATTCCCGAATAATTCTGAGGTTTCCTTGGGATAGGAGAATAAATTTTGTATTAGAATTTTCTTAAATATCAAATCGATTTGCAACAAAATTTGATTGTTTATAATATTTGCATATTTGTTTCTCATTTTTTTAATATTTCAATACAAGTTCCTGGGTGATACGTAATTGAGTTTCCTTGAATTTGAAATTTACATTTCTTTAATATGATACATTCTATATAAATTCCGCGTTGATGACAGTTGGTACTAAAATACCTCTTAATACAGGTAGTGGTTATTCTTGAAATAATTCTAAATTGCGATAAAAACTTAACAGTTAGGTTACATTTATACCCGGTTTCCCGTGGGATGCAGGACAAAAGTTTATATAAGATTTTTTGGTTCTCTGGTAATAAAAAAAACAATCTTTGTGTGTAAGCGAAGCTGGGGGTACAGCTAGTCCTATAATAATGTTGTTGAATTGAAACCTATACAAAATGTCATATATTTGTGAAGAGCCTTAATTAAATATTTAATATTAATAAAATGATAACACATTTCCTTGTTAACCGATGTGTATGAATATTTATTTGTCGGCTTAACAATGGCATATTTACTAAAATATAATGGAAATTAGTAATTTAAATGACTTAAGAAACGTTGCAATTCGTTGTAAAAATAGTATATAAACCGATGCAACATTGAAGATATATTACATAGGAAAAATCTGTTTACAGCCATTTTTCTATATTTGTGGGAAAAAAGCTGTGAAAATTTTTTGAACATGTACTTACAATTGGGTGCACTGTGCATTTTTAGTGTATTAACAGTACATGGTTTAATATTCTTATCTCATAACAATGTCTACAAAGGTTTGGTTGAAAAAGTGAAAAAAATAGACGCCTTGGATGTCCTAAGTGAAAGTAAGAAAAAACATGTTACGGAACATTGGATAGACCAGCATGTAGACCATTTTAACAAAACCGACAATCGAGCGTGGAAACAAAGGTATTTGCAAGACTTACATTTTTGGAAGCCAGGTGGCCCTGTATTTTTATTTATTGAGGGCGAATCTGAATCGACACCCGTTTGGCTTAGAACCGGAGTAGTCTATGACTTAGCGTATGAAACGGAAGGAGCAATGTTTCTGTTGGAACACAGATACTACGGTAAGAGCCAGCCCGTAAATAGAACTGTTTTTAATGTACAAGATTTCCAGTATTTGAGAGTCTACCAGGCTTTGGCTGATATTGCCAATTTTTTGACATATATTAAGAATCATGATCAGTACAAAAATTCCAAAGTAGTTGTTGTGGGTGGATCATATGCAGGTAATTTAGCTGCATGGATGAAACTTAAGTACCCTCAATTAATTGATGCCGCTGTATCAAGTAGTGCTCCCGTTCTGGCTCAGAGAGACTTCTACGAATATCTTATAATTGTTGCTAACGATTACAGAAAATTCGGATCCCAAGAGTGCGTAAATAGAATTCAGAATATATTCCAGAGGTTCGATTCTTTACTTCAAACTAAAGCTGGTACTGAACAGCTTAAAAAAGAAATGAAAATATGCGAGCAAACAGATATGAGTAAACTTGAAAACAAGTAACTATTCTTTGAAACAACGAGATCTCTTTTTATGAAAATTGCTCAATATGGATACCCTGATGATATTCAAGCCCATTGTAAAGACCTATTGAACTCTACATATGACAATTTACCACTATTCGCTCAAACTAATGACGATTGTACTATCTACGATTTCGATCAAGCTATGCAGAATTTTCGCCAAGCTGATAACAACGATAACCTTTGTTGGACATATCAAACTTGTACTCAATTTGGTTTCTCCCAATCAGATACAAGTGACCTACAGCCGTTTTCTCATAATGTTCCAGTTGAATTTTATGACAAAGTCTGCTTTGAATTGTTTGGTGTCGGTTTTGATAAGCAGAGAGTAGAAATGGGCGTTAAAAATACTAATGATATGTATGGAGGGAAAACTCCTCAGGTGTCTAATGTTGTATTTTCCAATGGGGAAATGGATCCGTGGCAAGCATTAGCCGTCGGTAAAAAAGGTTCAGTCCCTGATCCCATTGTTTACATTCCGAGACAATCACATTGTAGTGATTTAATTTCTAATGTACCAAACGATGAAGACGCAGTCAAAGATGCTAGAGCGCAGATTAAGGATCAAATTAAGCAATGGATAGGTGCATAGAAGTTTTGAAACGCTATCAACAAAAGTGCGTAAACGCACAAGACAATTGGTGGTGGGAATTTATATTCATTGTTAATTTATAAGTATATAGTTAAAAGTATATGTTTATGTTTCGATGAATACACAGATTCAAACATCAAATATTCTTTGTGTATCAAATTAATAGTGAAACTACGCTTGTCGACGTTTTCCTTAAAGGTCTTATAATAAAGTTATTATAGTTATTCAATGACTCTTGACGTAAATGCAATAGTTCTACTGAAACTATTTAACGTATAGCAGGTGTGTGCCGAGTGATAGTACAAACTGACAAGAAACACCGATACGACCAAGTAGCTGCAATCACTAAATTCTGGAATTCAAATATAAACATATAGGCAATAACATAGCTCACTACAATACCTCTAAGAACGTGTACCACAGATTATAAATTGTATTGGGATAGGACTATACTAACGGATAAAAGAGTTCATTACAACCGCCCGGATATAACTTTGTATGATAAGAAAAATAAAATAGTTTACACAATAGATATAGCCGTAACACACGTAACCTGTCAACCACTCACACTGAAAAATTAACAAATATACAGACTTCGCCATTGAATTACGAAGTCATTGGAAAGTAAAAACAGTACAGACCGTACCTATTATTCCATCAGCTACTGGAGTCATACCCCATACACTACACACAAGCCTTAAACTCTTAGACATTCACTCATTGACGTACATCAATTTGCAAAAAGCTGTCTTACTGTACACATTAAAAAAATATATATAATAATAATAATTTTTTTTCAGATGTAGCCCATATTTTGTTAGTGCTAACATTGTCTTAAAAAGTTGGGTTAGTACATTTCATTGAAATTATGAATATAAAAATACAAAACACTGAGATGATAATAATAATGGTATAGTATTGCACAGTCTGCTTCAAGCAAAACATGGAACTCTCAGTAGAAAGTCCTGCACGAAACTCACATTGAGAGTCATGTATGTATGTGCCTATTTAAGTAAGTGTTTATCAATCAGACTATCCAGCACCTTGGCTATTGCAGTGGCCATTGATATAGGTCTATAGTTGGCCAGGTCTGGTGTATCGCCGGTTTTTTTATTAACAAACGGTACGACTGTAGTATGCATGAGTGATATCAATATAAATATATTATCAAGTGATGTAATCTTCAAACAATATGTATTGTGGAATTTGGTATTACCATTGAATTTTGTTTAATATCTATAGAAGATAGTTAAGTATTGTTTGTTGTTTCTTAGGTCAGAATATGTAACATGGTAGATGCAGCAAGATTTGAAAATGTTGAAGGCAGACAAACAATTGAAGTTATTCAAAGCCGACCCCACCATCTCTCCCAGCGGCCCTGGCTGGCATAAAGTTGCAAATGGAATAAAGATTTCCTTACCCAATTACAGAAGATGTTTTAGAATATGTTCATATATTTTATAAATGCACAAATATTGCAAATTATATAGTGCCCACAAGCATGTAACGACACGGAGCAGCCCTTTTAGATAATGTGCTCTAAAAACTTTTTAATAAATGCATCAAAATACCAATTTTTATTTCTTTATTTTTTACGATTTAAAGATTGATTTAAATATTCACATAAAAATATTTAAAGACATACGCGTCATCTTAACGGTGTATTTTATTTTTTATTTATAAGCAAAGTGAGTGGAATAGCCCAATATTTAAAACACTATAACTATAATCTGCAATAGTACTTAAATCCTTTTGATTCTAAAATGTTACGGTTTATAATTTAAAATAATACAAAAATGTTAATGCGAATGTTAGGTACATTAAGTATAGTCCTATATATTTATATGAGATTTATAAAGTTATTTATGCTCATTCATTATTATATACTAGTTTTTGTTTCTAGAAAACTAGAGCGAAAATACAAAATATTTGAATTATACACTAAACATTAATTGTATTCTAAATTTTAAGCTTTAGAAATTTTAGTGATAAAATGAACTTTTGAGTAGTTATAATTCTTAAAATACTGGTTTCAATTGAATGATATTTAACATATGCAATGCATGTTTATGCAATGCCTGCTTGGTTAGTAGGAAGCTTTCTAGTTATATTGTATAATTGTATCATGTATTTACACAATTATTGTAAATCTACTAATGCGCCTAGATGTATTATGTTTATAACAATAAAGTTTGATCCACAACTAAGTTATAAGGGGCTCGAGAAAAGGATGGTACAGACGTGCCGCTTTGTTGCTCGCCTTGGAGTGGGTACCATCGTACCCCCTGAATCAGCACTATCAACATTTTAAATTTTTTGATTGTATTTCATAAACGAAATATATGTATATCTACATTGAATTTGGTAAATTAAATGTACCCTCTAGCATATATGTACGTAATTAACATACGTATTATTTTAGGAGTGCAAGAAATTTATACATCGTCTTACGAAGTGGCACCAACCATTAATGACAACTAATAAGCGCGGAACTCTCCTCATAACTGAGAAGGCTGAGAACATACTCCACTACGCTCGCCCAGTGAGGATTAATGGAGAATAATCAACGAGAATAACTTACGAAATGACCAACATATTATTTAATGACGTCGTAAATATTACGTCAAAAGACATTAGAAAATACCCTGGATTGTTTTATAAATCTAGTTTTAATTTACTTTTGTGATACAATGTCTATGCTGCCAATACAGTTCCTTTTATATTACCGTCAAACAACCTGAAGCGTTTTGAACCGTTCATAGCCCTGCGGCTTGTTTTGATTGTAAGCGATCGAAAAGTTAAGCAATAGCGGGTGCGGTCGTTAGTAGGATAGGTGACCGCTAGTGGCAAAAACATCATGAACACTTCCGTGCTTAGGAACGCACGTAAAGCCGTCGGTCCTGTTGTTGTTACTAGATAGTAATCGTTAAGTCATGTTGGAGACCTTCGGGCGGCTTTAAAACTTTCTACACTTGGTTGGCCACTAACCCCACCACCAATGCGCATTGGAGCGCCTAGTGGAGTATGTTCTAGGCCGCCTCAGTAGGAGGAGAGACCCGAGCTCACCAGTGGGCCATCGATTCGTTGAAACCAAAACAACCTACAGCAATATTTATCCCAATCAACTAAAAAGAACATTAGAACACAGTGGATCTCTGTGTACAACGTCCACTTCAAAAAATATTGAAATGTAATGTACAGACTTAAAGTCAGTCACATAAAGACAGAAATAATAGGGTTCTAAGAAAAACATTCTTCATTTGAAATTAGTTTATATATAAGTTAATCGGAACACACTCATAGATTAATAAACTATAAACGATTAATATAAAATTCCCAACCCCATTTTTTTGTAGGTACTTGTCTTATCGTGAGTCTATTTATTATTCATTTATTCCTATCCAATTCTTAATTTGTGTCTTAATTTCATTCCGAACTACTTGCAATACTTCTGAATCTTCTGCTGTTTGAGTAAATAAATAATGACCATGGATTGGATTATGGATTGGATGATGAATCCCAAAGATGGGATCATACACATCGTTGTTATAACCAGTAGTAGTGATGCCTAATTCACTCCAGGGATCCAGCTGTCCGTTGGTAAACACTACTTTAGTCACATTAGGGGATTGCCCTCCATATAATTCATTAATCTTATTGATGCCGTTGATGATTTTATCTTTATCGATACCAAACAATTCTAAGCACATTTTTTCGTACCATTCAACTGTGACGTTGTGAGTAAACGGCTGGTTATCACTTGTACCTGATATGAAGTAACCAAATTGAGTACAAGTTTGATATGTCCAACAAAGCAAGTGATCGTTTTTAGGTTTAAGATATGCCTGTATATATACATCAAAATCATAGTCGTAACAATCCTCATCAATATT
>DWJZ01008572.1:0-11258 GCA_018249125.1 Asbolis capucinus
TATTAAGCTTATTGGTATAGGAATAATTGTAAGATTAAATCTACTGTATTCTGTAGATTTATTCTAAGATTAAAATAAAGCCGAAATAAATGTATAAATAATATAGTAAAGTTTTGGCAATAAATTAATTTCCTTTAATAGCATTTTGTTCACCAATCTCGAACACATCGATCTCTGGCTTAACCTTGTCGTATAGGTGCGGGAAGCTGCCCTCGGCGTGATACTTCTTCCTCACCACCTCGTACAACGATAAGTCGAACATCTCCTCGAATTCCTCTCTTGTCATAAAGATGTCCGCGTACAGGAATGAATACCCACCGACATCTCTCGTGAACTTCTCCATCTTCCTCATCACGTCTACCGGGTTGTAGGGTTTCTTCTCTTTAACCTTTCCAGGGACACCATAAACCCCCAAATCGTTGTACATGGCGTAATTTGTACCCGGGACCAAGTATTTCGCGGCGGGCCGCCTCAGCTGTCCGGACGATGGACCGTGGTCAATAATTTTACAAGGATAAACCAGCAGAGGATACTTCTGGAAGAGAGTGCTAGCTATATCGATCTGCTTCTCCAACTCCTGAATCGGCAGCACTATATCCTGAAAAACCTGCTTCGTAAATGTGTAAGCGCGGACTCCAGGCGTCGTCGTGAACTTTAAAAAAGCAGGTTTCGGCGGCAGCAGCCAGCCAAAGAGGTACCTGAACCAGGGCTCGTTGCCGAAGGAGATCATATCTTCGACCACCCAAAAGATAGGTCGATTATGGCGCAAGAGATAGTCCCGGAGCGGAATCAGTTCGATGGTCTCGCGTTTGCGGAGGAAGGATTCAACGTGTCTGTAGAACCAGGGCTTGTACCACCTCGAGCAACTGTTCACTGTGATCTTAGGATCGTAGTCGGAGTAGTCTCCCGTCATGATAACTGCTTCGTCCTTGCTAAAGATAGTACCTTCGATGTAGTCTGGAAACACAGCTGGAGCGGGCTCGTTGGCACCCGACAGTTCTCTGATCATATCACAGTAGTTCTTCTGACCCTTGACCGGGATGTACTTTATCTTAACGTAAGGTTTAATCTTGACGATTTTTAATGTCAAGGAGACTAAAAAGCCAAGGCTGCCGTGGCTCCAGGGTAGCGCCTTGGACAGGTCGGCGGTGTTGTTCGCTGCGGTGGCGGTGACCAGCGAGCCGTCCGCCAGCACCACATCGTAGCTGGTGATGGTCTCGTGGTAGAGGCCTGTCTTATGCGAGTGCGTCGACATGCCGGTGCCCAAAGCTAACCCTGCAACAGTTATGTTTTAGAGACATACAATAAAATATCTATACGGCTGAATTTTGGACAATTCAATGGCGAATCTTACATGATGTGCTGGTCTGCGACTATGTCATAATAATAATGTTTTCATTTGTGGTGAATTTAAAGGATTAAAGGACGGTGACTCCCTACTTCATAAATTAAGATAGTAAAAAAATTGTGTAAATGAGTCAAATAGGAGGTAATCTAGCGTTACTCAAGGACATCATGAAGTTTTATTTATAATGCTATCAGCAAAGACATGAAGTGCTGAACAAGTAATTTAATGTTTCCCCAAATATCAGTATCAAACACCCATACACAAAAAAAAAACTGCTGAGACTGCTGAGAGTTTCGAGTAAATGTTTTCCATCACAATAATTTACCTCCTAAAGTGGCGTCCACCAGCTCTATAGTAACGGCCAATGAATACCCCTTAGGGATGAGGAAATCCGTAATGTCCCCGATGGTGACCATAGGTTCCACCGTCACTGTCATAGCTTGCTCATCCAGCTTTAAAATGTCGTACAGCGGGATGGGTACTCTGTGGTGGAGATGCTTCTGGAAAAAAGTGGTGGAGAGGGACAGCCAGTTAGGGCGTGATGTACAGAGCTTGCGGCTGCCTCGCTTGTGTGGAGGCACCTTGTTCCATTTTTGCACCTGAAGAGACATATAAACTATTCGTTAATATTGATTTTACTAAGCATGTTATATAAATGGTTCTGAAATAACTGACATCTTTTTCGTGCATAATATTGATGTCGAACGAAACAGTAATTAAACTTTAAAATCATTCCATCGTGTAGAAATATTTTCTAATTTGATTTTTGGCCGTGACTTTTTTTATGATTTTTTATATATTGCTGTTTCCGAACGGTACTTGTACACCTACATATCTGTACTGAACGGTACAGAATCAACATTATTAGTAGTAACAAGATCTATAGCATCGTCAATATTTCATCATGTTTGAAGAGAATTAAGACTGTCCTATGAAATGAGCTTCTGTCTGAAAAGGTTGTAATAACGCTTACTTGGACTTGGAAAAAATACGGAACGAATCCTTCAAGGCAAATTCTACGCTATTTCATGAGTTGATAGAAGATACTTAATATGACGTAGTTCTCATCATGAACACGTTCTCATCATGTAACTAAGAAGAAAACTAAGAGCTCACCCTATTCTGTATTTCCCTGACCGCGCTGCTGTGTCTGTCGGGGTCGCTGGACAGCTTCCTCAGGTAGGCTCGAGCTCGGAGCAGCAGCGTGAACAGAAAGGAGGCCGGCAGACAAAAGGCGCACACCACCAGCTCTCGATTATCCTCCAGCCATTGAATCAGACGTTTCTTGAGGAATTCAGGCACCATGCTCTGGCCTGCTTGATACATATACAATTAGGATATGCCACCTACGGAATTCAGGGTGTGGTATTCAAAGGGTGCTATGGAATTGTACTTGAATCTGGTAAACGAAATCGATAAAGTAAGATATGTACGATACATGTTGTGTAGTTATGTAGTGCACGACTTTGTGTGTATAAAATTATTTGTTATGTTTTGTTTAAAAGAGCTATTTTTTAGAAAGCAAAACCGATGAACACGAACATTAACTTATATGAGGCGTGTTATAGATATTTCAAAGACGGCCCTGTACGAAATACGGCCCTGTACTAAGAAATGCATCGCACCGCATTTATACTGCAATTCGCTACTTTCCCACCTTATGCAGATTTCTCACGGTACTTTATATCTCACACTTTGAGCGATTGTGACCAATTTATAGTTTTGTATTTTTTTTATATAATCAAATTAAGTACCTACTTTTGTGTTTCCTTGAACCTCCCGACTGCCGGCTACGTATTTAGCGTCCAAATAAAAATAAATTTTATTTAAACAAAGAAAAAAAGTAAAGAAAATGAAAAATTTAATTCAGGATATAATGTATTTAAGCGGATAATAAATATGTGACATAACCTTAACGTTTCATGCAAATCTTGTCACTGAATCTTTTCCGTAGCACGCCCAAATTTACTTTAGATATTGTTTAATTAATCTATTAAAGCACGATAAAAAATTGTAGATAATTTTTATCACACAGCTGTACAGCGCCACACTTATATTGAACATCTTAAATACGCATAAATATGTGGCACTGGGTACTATTTAACATTTTTTATAACATCCACCGATTATTTCACGAGAACATACAATTAATTTCATCACTTAATAAATATTATTTATTCATGTCACTTTTGTTTCCCATTTTTGGTTGTTATCTTGTGTGTTCTTTCGTTTATCCTAATTCCAATATTACAGAAATGCAACGTTAGTCCTCTTGTAAAGTAACGACACCGAATTCATTGACCTTGGTAGAGTAATATCGGAGTTGACCATGTGACATATTAAAGTGTATTCTACTAGCTTCAATTTAGAGTTCATTTTGCTTTCTAAGGGGTAATCGGTTGTCGACTGGACGTGTTTCTATGTTGTTTTATCACGATCAATGTCACGGCCGCTGATGGAGAATATTATTGTAATTCACAATGATGTTGATATGTTTCAAATAATACTGAAGTAATGAAAATAAATGTTTTGGATTCGATGTAGTCGGGGAAAAATTCGAATACGGTTTATTATACTAACAGACAATTAACTTCGATAAATATTTCTTTTAAAATTAAAAATATACCAAAATTTAATACAATGTATGCCCTACGGTTAATGCTTTTGTCTGTTTCGAAGTTTAAAATACACTTTTTGTTTGATAAGTGTGTTACAAATTGGTTGCTATGTACTTACGCATATAATAATGTCGAAAACATAACAAGGGAATCTCTACAGGACATAAAATATAATGTTAGTAATTATATTCTTTTTTCTTGTATGTACATATATTGTAATATGTGTTTTCTGCTGTAACGGTTTATTTCCTGGGGTATTGTTATTATACCCGTATTCCCCGCATGTGTCGTCGCGGCCCGACTGAGTACACAACAGTAAAATGTGCACGGTCCACGGTCAATAGAGAAAAATCATTTCATTGTATTATAAGAAAATATTGTATATATATTTAAAAATATTTGTATTATTATATGACATGGAATGGATACAATTCAGGGTATCGACCACTTCGAGGACATAGGTCCGTGCGTGATAATGGCGTCCCCCGGCATGATGCAGTCGGGGCTCTCGCGGGAGTTGTTCGAGTCGTGGTGCACCGACCCCAAGAACGGAGTCATCATAGCCGGTCAGTTGACACTTGTCTTACCGTACTAATTAATGCGTACATTACTGTGCCTACTGTCGCACTTATAGTCGTCAATGTTTACCTATGATCAAAATGCAAATATTTTTTTGTCTTAGGAACCAATAGCGCGCCTAATGAAAGTCATAAAATTAAAAGGAAACTAGTACTTAAATGACATTAAAATAATTTACAATAAACATTTGAATTGAGTAGCTACTCCTGTGATATCTCTATTGACAATTGATTGATGTAAGCTTGAGTAAAGAAGTGTTAACAAAACACAAAAGTAAATAATTACATGGTATAAAAATAAATATAAAAAATACGTAGTTAATTCGTAATGTCTCGTACAATTTTGATTGTTCATTTATGTTAGTTCCTAATATCTCGATAGACAATACCTAACTTCATCGGCTTTATTATGGCTACAAGGATCTGAGTTTGGCCTCCGCATATAATTAGTTAGGTCTCGGTTTCCAGGGTACTGCGTGGAGGGCACGCTGGCCAAGACGATCCTGTCGGAGCCGGAGGAGATCACGTCCATGTCAGGCCAGAAGCTGCCGCTCAAGATGTCTGTGGACTACATCTCTTTCTCTGCCCACACTGACTACCAGCAGACGTCGGAGTTCATCAATATGTTGAAGCCGCCACATATTGTATGTTACTTATTAAAGCTATATCTTTAAAACTATTGCTTGTTGGTTCGGGTCTCCTATTGTAATGTGAGGAATATAGGCTGTAGTCCATAACATTAGTCTAGTGTGGACGAGATCATTCCCTTTGTTTAATGAATAAGTAATCTGTAATAGAAAGAAAGAAGAAAAGAAAAAACATCATTATTCCGCCATAAATTTAAATACATAAAATCCGCCGTAAAAAATCCGCCCCCTATCTGTATAAAGGTTACATTTCAAAAATTAAATATACAATATTAGACTACGTCCTTCATTATTCGTACTGCGAAGGAATGGAATACGTTGCCCGCGTCAGTATTACCGTTTGATTATAACGTAAATGTCTTCAAATCAAAGGTGAACAGGTTTTTGTAAGTTAGTGCGCTTTACTATCAAAGACTACGTTGCCACTTACCATCAGGTGGTTTCATTTTGTAGTCAAGCAAGTAACTTATTTAAATTTAAAATAAAAAGATATGCTACAAGATATCTAGTAACCAAAATTGTATGTATGGATGTGTCCGCAGGTGCTGGTGCACGGCGAGCAGAACGAGATGTCCCGGCTGAAGGCGGCCCTGCAGCGCGAGCACCGCGGCCGCCTCGCCATACACACGCCGCGGAACACGCAGCAGCTCGCGCTCACCTTCCGCGGCGACAAGACCGCTAAGGTCACACACACACACACACTGACATCCACTCAAATGTACACATGCATAGAGAGACACTCACAGATATCCACATGTACACTCAAACAGATATACACAAATTAGTGAAATAAAAATATTTCCTATTTCAACATGTCAGACAACATGTTCAAAATGTATATACATATGTGCGTTACAGGTATATAATATTTCGCAATCCATCCGCACGTCAGAGAGTTCTCTTAAACTGTAATAAAAGTTAATACAGCTATTTTTATAAACTGTTTGTTGCTGAGGCCGATGTAAGAAATGGGTTTTAAAAATATAAAAATGTTCAAATTTGTATGGCATTCCTGAATATGGGACATACTTCTACGCCATAAATGTTGTTCTGTGGTCTTTCTATCTCGTTGCTAATTTAATTGTTGCTGCCGAATTCAAGTCTTTCACTATGTCAGGGCCAAATGGTGGGAGATGGTGAGTCACCTTGTCATATTGTGTGCAGGTGATGGGTTCCCTGGCGATGGAGCCGCCGGTGCCCGGAAAACAGATCCAGGGCATTCTGGTCAAGCGGAACTTCAACTATCACATCCTGGCACCCTCGGACCTCAACAGTGAGACTTGTGTTTTACAATTAATATGAATAATTACATTTAACATGCACAACAGCTACAGTATATATATATATATATATATATACGCTATAAGCTATTCTATATATATATATATATATATATATAGAAATAAAATAGCTTAAATACGTACGGTATTGGGTAACTTACAGTATTAAATAGGATCCCTGCTGACCGGGGTTCCGTCGAGCTTGCGCCTTCCTTATTGCTTCCCTCGTAGTGTTTTGGTACCGTTGCAGTTGAAAGTGCTTAATTTTGTCAAGCAATGAAAAAGATAGTTGAGTGCTGTAAGTTCACGAGTCTATAGATTACTTGACCGTCAACATAAATGTACTTGATGCCTTTGGTGGTGCTAATTTCTTACCAGACGATGAATATTTCTTGTATTTGGCGTGTATTGTCATAAACAACCGACAGAATAAACAGCAGCGGGCGGGAAACGAACGGGTAACGGTAAAAAATTAATGAGCGCTTTCGTGATTCAAAGGGCGCGTAAAGCCGTCGGTCCCGAATGTTTCACATGCCTGCTTCTGTGTCGTTAATGGCAACTGAAATCGTTCCGTATTACAGATTTCCTCTTTTTTCTCCATCATTTAGTCATCATGCTTCCTATTTTTCTTCTATCACCCGTCTTGAAGCAGTGGATTGGTATGGTATGGTGTAAGTTTAGTCATTCGATGTCGTTAATGATTCCAATTGCTTCAGCAATATACTGATTCCTTTGTTTCCTTTCTCTTCCCCGCATGTGCGGGTTTATTACACCCTTCTTGACTGACAATGCGTTAGTAACACCCCAGTCTAGTGTTGTTAGTGCCCATGTACGACGGTGATCCCCTACCGTAAGATGAGCCGTCCGCTCGTTTGCCTGTTTATCACATGTACAAAACTGAGTCTGAGTGCGGCAGTAATGGTGGTTGTCGCGTGCAGAATACACGGAGCTGAGTCAGTCGGAGGTGACGCAGCGGCAGTCGATCCAGTACGGCGGGTCGGTGGCGCTGCTGCGGCACGCGGTGGTGCGGCTCGCGGGCGCCGTCGACTTCCTTAGTGAGACGCGCTGGCGGCTCTATGGCTGCATCTACCTCTCGCTCGACCCGCCCATCGTCACACTCGAGGTACAATACAATACACTACACTCACAGCCCCATATTCATATTATATATTCCGCCTTTTGAACCAAAAGTCACTCAACGAAAGTCGAAAAGTTATTATATAGAGCTCATTTAGCGCAGTTAAATTTTGTATGTCTCCTACATATGTATATATGCAGAAAGCTACTATTTTAATAAAAAAGACGTAAAATAATTAATTAAAACATTATGCACACTACCGTTTATTTATCGCACACTTTTGGTTGCTACTTTCAGTGCAGTCAATGTGTTTACTTTTTTAAATATAGGGTTCAGTTTCAAGACACGTCATGAAAATAATATTAGTCACGTTTGTAACAAACAACTTGCAGCTCTTGTGACGAATGTGTCTGTGTGTGTTTGGTGGCAGGCGGCTAACAGACGATGTGTGTGTGTTCAGTGGCAGGCGCAGCCGGTGACGGACATGTACGCGGACGCGGTGGTGGCGGCCGTGCTGGCGGTGTCGTCGCTACCCGCGCCCGCCGCGCTGCCGCTCGCGCCCAAGCTCGACCGCATGCACTTCAAGGTTCGACTGGTTACATTTGGTTTATCAGACCAAATGAATCATTCTAACTTACAGTCATCGACCTATTTACCCTGTTTACATTGTTCCAATCCAAGGATCGAATCCAGCGCAAGATTACTAGCGGCATAATTTAACCAGGACTTGTAATTCTAGTAATTTACTGCAGTTCAGTATCTGTATTAACGGTTTAGTTTTGAATCCAGTGCAATTGTAGTTGTAATAAATGATACAGACGGCCATTCAAAGCCATTTGAAATATTTTCGAAACTCATCTCTTTAAAATCGCGTCTACACTTCAACGGCTTATAAATGACTGGAATAAAATAGTCCATATTGTTCACTGGTGGACTTGGTTGAGTTACTGGAGTACTGGACGATTATTACACTGAATCGAGCATTAGGGTTTGTTAAAATGTTGTATGTGTAGGAATGCGTGATCGAGATGCTGCAGGAGATGTTCGGCGAGGACGCCGTGCCCAAAATGTTCAAGGGGGAGAAGCTGCACGTGACGGTGGACGGCAAGAGGGCCGACATCGACCTCACCTCCATGGTCAGTACACCAAACGTCCTCTTCCGTTTCCGTCCGTTTTATATCATTGTGGCAAAACTTGTAAACTACTGCTACTAGCGGTCGCTGATTCGCCTACCTACCGTCGACAGCTGATAATTCATCAACTTTTTTTGTTATTTTCCTTAAAACTAATCTTTACCTTAAACATCTTTGTATTTCTACCTAAGAATTTGTGGGATAATTTTGTTTATCATATAACTTTGAATTTACTAGAGTTTTGCAAATATTGAAACGTGCTTTTCGAATGAATAAATTACTGAAAGGAAATCGGTTAATAAATGCAACTCTCGGACAGCGCGGCGCACGTATAGCGCCTGCATAATCCATTTATCTCATCTGACTTATCTTCTCAACAAATGTCGTTTCGAAATAATTCTTTACAATAGTTTAGTGAACAATTAATTTTACATTTCTATATTTTATGATATTGAAAAGTTGTGATGGACACTAGGATATTGCTGTATGAACTGTGTAGTTTGTAAAAAAAACAGTGTTTTTTTTGTGCAAGAGTAAAGTAATGTATATTTGAAGTGTAAACGGGTACTTATGATTATTATTATATCGATATCTCCACCTAGTTGCGTGGGTCATGGTCACGGTAGACTGCGGTGTCGGTGAGTACCCGTTTACATTTTAAATGTTTAGTATCGGCGACGATGTTGATTTAAAAACATATGTTATATTGTTGGCAGGAGGTATCATGTCCGGAGGACGAGGGTCTGTCGCGCACGGTGCGCGCCGCGCTGAGCGGGCTGCACGCCGCGCTGGCGCCCGCGCGCCCGCCGCATCTGCCCGACCCCGGGCCCGCGCTAACCGCGCCCTGACACCCCTTTGAATTTAGTCTGGATGGCTTAAGTTTAATAACGATACTATAGTTTTGTAATAATAATATAAGTTTTATAAAATATGTTCTGTTTTTCATTTACGGTTTACTTTACATCATTCCAACCCATAACTGTCCCACTACTGGGTTCGGGTCTTCTCTGACAATGTGAGTGAGTGAATGTGATTGGTAAGCTGCACATAATCACTTCTAATAACCTACCATTACCGCCCATGATTGGTCAATTATTATGGATAATGGCAAAGGCAATAATGTATTTTGCAATAAATAAATATATCAAAAAAAAAAAAAACATTTAAAGTAGCAAAACAATTTATTTACAGTACACATTGATACGTATTACAGTCTTATCACTCATTGCTATTACTACTTTTATTGTCAATCAAGTTTGTACAATGGGCGAACATTAGTATATAACAACATCAAAAATGCAAATTTCACACACGAATGTATAACTCCGTTAAAAGCACGCACTGTTTCGAAGTATGCTGCACTTATTCCGCAGTTCACACGCTCTATTCCGCAGTTTACACGCACTATTCCACAGTTTACACACACTATTCCGCAGTTAGCCCGCACTGTTTCAAAGTTAGCACGGACTTTTTCACGGTAAGCTCGCAGAGATCTGTCCTAGGCGACGCCTTGCTTCTTGTTGGCGGAGGAGTGCCTCTTCCAGAAGCGTTTGATATCGTCGTGACCGGCGCGCGTCACCACCATGGTGCGCGTGCGCTCGCTCTGCCAGGTTAGCGCCCCCTGCTGCTTCGCGTAGTCTCGTAATACTACAAAGTCCGCCTGAAACGTATTTTTTTTTATTTGTCAGATATTCTAAGATTAACATTCATTGTATAATTAATAAAATCTGCATTGTATAATTAATAAAGTCTTGTCTAGCCATATTGGGGCCTTTTGTACTGAGCAAAAACTTCATTTATTCAAGCACAATGAATTCTAGGAGAATATAATACATCTTAAAATTCTAAATCTTCATCAACTATATCGATCATGCCTTTGGTGTTTCTGCAGTGTTCTTTTAACGACAGTGGTGCGACTCGTCAAGCAACAATGACATGTGTGAGTGTCACCTGCGAGAGGAACTGGTTGTAGACGACGCCCTCGGTATAGGTGAACCGGTTGCGCTCGCTCTCCCACAGCCGGATCTGGTCCACGACGGTGGGAGGCAGCATCGACGCCGACCTGATGCCCTGATTTTCCGATTTTAGCATCTACAAGCACATATATTATATAGATAAAAAACTGGTGTGCATTAATTTTATTACATCTTTAAGTATAGTTGGAAAAACTTAGGATTTTTTGTCTACTTTTTCCAAGAATTTGAAGCGATGATATGCAAAAGTTTGTAAAACTGTTGACATCTATCGTATGTAAGGAAAGGGAGGGGAGTATTTTAGTATAGCAGCGTGTGTCGCTGCGACGTTACCTGCGGATGCGAATGCAGCTCGAGGTAGTGTATAATCTGAGCGGCCGAGATGCCACCGCGCAGTGCCTGCCGCACCGACTCCCGCGTCAGCACTCCCACCACCAGGTTCGGGAACCTGTATAACACACACACACGCATATACCCTCTCAGTGGGAGCTTATACTTACTTTTTTACAATCGATATAGGGACTTTTGACAGGCCGGTTGGTCTAGTGGTTAGTGAACCTGACTACTACACCGGGGGTCGTGGGTTCGATTCCCACCCAGGTC
>DWJZ01008573.1:0-11257 GCA_018249125.1 Asbolis capucinus
AAAATGTTTAAAATGCAAAGGAGAGTATTTTGAAAAGCAATAAACATAATATTTAGGTTATAACATGTTGTTTTTTTGTGTCATGCAAAAATTTAAGAGTGACCTATGTATTAGTAGAAAGTTGAGACTGTCAGATGAAATTGTTGTAAAAGTTGCAGGTACAACTTATTCAGCCAATCGTTGGACCGCGACAAACCATAGTTGACTGTCCATTCTGCAAGGCCACTGTCAAGACAACCACCGTAAAAACCACCACCACGCGGACTCATCTTATAGCCTTTCTATGTTGTGGACTCTGGTGAGCAAATAATATAATTTTCTCGTAAAATTCTTTTAACAAACAAAAACGTAAAGTGATATGAAACGTTTCCATTTAGTAACAATTGCTGGATAATACATGGATGTAAATGGTAATACAGATTAACACACACAGACACGCAAAACACATAGGAACAGCTGTCACATTACGTTCAGTATTGCTTAAACTTAATGAACGCTAATGATGTAGTTATAACAAACATTTCAATATTTTTATGCTCAAAGCACATCTTCCTTTTTTATTGGAGTAATGTAACTATAATAAATAAATATCTCAGTACAACTAACATGCGACAGAACTAATAGATATCATGTATATATATATTTTTTTACATTACATAAGTTGGCGCTTAAGTACGATCCCACCTGATGGTAAGTGGCGATGAAGCCTTCGATGGTAAGGCGCACTAACTTAGTAGAAGCCTATTCATTCGTGACTTGAAAACATTTACATTGTAATCGAACAGGAACATGTACGCGGGCAACTTATTCCAAACCTTCGTGGTACGGGTGGTACGTTTCAATTGATTCTTTGTTGCGCGTGCGCGTCTATTACTTCCTTCTGACAGGCAACGCGTTAATGACCCGTCCGCACATTTGCCTGTTTATGACATAAAAAAAATTTTTTCAGCTGTTGTGGCTGCTTACCGTACTGCATGAGCTCCACGAGGAACGTCGACCACTACTGCGCCGGTTGCGCGAGATACCTCGGAACTTACGAGAAATAAAATTATACATAATTATTGTACTGAGAATAAGGGTTGTTATGGAGTGTATTTTATGACTTGACTTCGACTACGGTTTCAAAACAACAAGGCGCAGCCGTTCACCGCGAACGGTTCATTGCGACTAAAAATCTGTTCTACCCATTAGTTCATTACAATCTGGACAATTATTATAAGGCACTTTAAGATAATCCATAATTTTAATCGTACCTAGTGATGCCCAAAGGTTAGGATTTTTTTATTGTTAATTAATAAAAATGAGGAACAGTGCACTTATAGGTCGTAAAATGTTACTATTTTGTGCCATTTATATTTTTATGTAGAATAAATGTTAAACTAAATAGTTTTAGCAATGAACATACATAATGTACATTCAGTTGTTTTTTGTAACCTAATAAAGTGAAGTTTAAGAATAAAATCATTGGACCTAAATGTAAGGGCAAATAGAATTACGGAATTTCTGCAACAACTGAGAGATTATAATTTTTTCCACCACAACGTAGTTACATGAATCTAGTGAAATAAAAACTATAGTGCTCTCCTCTTTCCTTGTAGTCCCTGATCCTGCTATCACCAATGCTACTCACCAGTACAACAGGTCGTTGCCATTACTTTCTGGATATGTTTTAAATTGTTTGTTTGTATTGTAATCTCTTGTGTGTACTTAATACTCCAGAAAATTGTTTATTGTATTTCAAAGTATTTCTAAGTAGTCCACATAATCCTTTGCATTTATCTAATATATGTTATAAAATACGTGCCAAATAACGGCGTTTTTATTACCAAAACCCATCGTCGATCAGATATCCTAGGTATTACTATGACAGGTATAAAAGTCCAGCAGTATTGTTAGAAAGGGCACTTAAATGTGGTGGGCGGCTCAAAGTTCCTCTCATTGCCTTATATTCGTAAAAATTAAGCAACAGCGGGCACGGTCAGTAGGAGGATGAGTGACCGGTAGCGCATGCATGCGCCCGTAAAACCGTCAGTCCCGGTTGTTGTTATTAGTAATGAAGCACGTCGGCGGGCTTCGGCCGGCATTAAAGCTTCTGGCATTGGGGTTGGCCACTAACGCCTCCGCCAATCCGGAGCGTGGTGGAATATGCCCTAAGGCCTCCCTAGCATGAAGGGAGCCCCGAGCTCACTAATGGACTATCAGTGGATAGAAGCCAGCCAGTGTCAGGTAAAACATTTTAAATGGTCTTTTTCATCAGTATTGCACCCTTTTTACTCGCCCCGCTGTTGGGCTAAGGCTCCAGTTCTTAAAGTGAAGATTTCTAGACTAGTGTATTGCGCTGGCCAAGTGCGAGTTAGTAGACTTCACTACTGACAACTACGTCAGGTATACGTACTCGACTGCAGGTCTCTCTACCTGGTTTTCCTTCTACGGTATTACTTCTTATTATAGATTCAAAATAATAATTGAATATATTGAATTTTTGTCTGTCTGTGCGTAAATCTCAAAAACTGCTGACTTGAATGCTCTCGCTGACGGTGAATGCGATTTTCACTAATGTTTAGTTACAAGTTAAGGGGTAAGTCACCATGGCACCCCGTAACTGTTCCAGCACTGAGCTCGGGCCTCTTCTCACTACGTGCGGGGTACAGGCTGTAGTCCGCCACACTGGCCGAGTGCGGATTGGTGGACTTCACACGCCTTTGAGGACTTTATGCAGACAGGCCGGTTAGGCTAGTGGTTAGTGAACCTGACTACTATACCGAAGTTCGTGGGTTTGAACCGCAGGATTTGTAGTCAGGACCTCCCATTATAGCGACTAACATTCAAACCACTAGGCAATCACTACCACTCTGTCGGGGGGTAAGTAGATCCATTTAAATGACTTGTCAAATAAATCAAGAACATAAGTATAACGTGTTTTATTGGTCTAAGCGACGTACTGGTGCGTAAGCGCGCGCAGCAGGCGGGCGCGGCGCACGGCGGCTGCCTCACGCTGGATGTCTTCGGAGTTGTTCGCGTTGAGCTCGAGCGCCCCGGCCGCGCGCACGGCCCGCGCGCGCCGCCCGCCCTCCCCGCGCCGCGCGTGCAGCGCCACCGCCACCTCCAGCAGCGTGCCGTCCCACACGCAACCATAGTACGCGTCCATCGCGTCCACCGCCAGCCCCGTCTGCGGACCGTACGTCACGTATTTATTATACTTAACCATATCAGTGCATATCCTTCATTATAGTAAAAGCAAGCGTATAACATAAAAAAATTGCACAAATTGTTGCATTGGCCATCATACACAGGAGCCAAGATTACCTTTTCAGCCAAGCACTTGAATGCGGCCGTGTAGTCGGGCTCGTCGGGCAGCTGGGCGAGCGCGGCGGCCTGTGTGTGCGCGCCCAGGGCCTGGCAGCAGCGCAGCGCGCGCCGCGCCATGCCCGGCTCGTCCGCCGTGCGCTTGGCGAAGTGCCAGGAGCCGGTGGCTAGCGCGCACAGATACCGCCGCAGCGCTGCGCTCCAGCGCCCGCCCGCCGACTCCACGTCGCCGTACATGCGCAGCCTAATCATATTATATCGAGTATGTTGTACGCGTATACACTATGGAGTAGAGATCCAAATCTTCGCACATTTCTCATTTTTTTTACATAGAATAAGTTAATACTTGACTTCGATCCCACCTGATGGCAAGTGGCGATGATGTCTAAGATGTTGGACACACTAACTTAACAAATGCCTATTCACTTTAACTCTTAAAGACACCCACATCGTACTTAGGCGGGAATTCCGACGCAGGCAAGCCCATTCCCTTGCGGTACGCATAATAAAAGACCAAGAAAAAAGCGCCGTTCGGACCGGCGGGATGTTCACGACATAAGGATGGATACCCGCCGTACGCCGGGTTGACCGATGGAACAAGCGGGACGGGGGAATAACGTCGAACAAGTCCTGCGCACACTCTCCAAGGTATACATATAAAACCGAGAGGCTGGTTACTCTGCGCTTGTGCCCGAGGCTTTGTAGATTGGTATTGAGCAGATCTCTTTCACCAATGAGTCTCTAGCAAATTTTTAAGTCAAAAGTGATTAGACTTTTACTTGTAAACTAAACTATTGCACTCCAACATGTACGACCAGCGACGATGTCGCCAGTTATTGAACTTAAAAAACATTTACAAAATAATCATCACTTCCTTCTGTGAATTAAAACATCACAGGACTTGCGCATTTCAAAATTCTCCAAGCATTTATTTGTATAGTCTATCAATCTAAAAATGCCCACAGCAGTAAATCTGTGTCTCTCATTGTCCCTCATGTTGGGAAAGAAAAGAGATCTGGAACCCAGGATTGGAGCACTATATGAAACTCCATTATTTATTTTTCCACTCCAGCTGAAGGCGATCGGTTTCTAAAGCACAGCCATTAACGTATCTGCAGGGTGGAGGAAATAAACTATTAATACTCACCACGACGTATTATAAGGGTAGAACTTGAGGCTCCTCTCCAGCAGTTCAGTGATGGACTCAAGAACGTGTTTCACGTTGTAGTTGTTAATGTTGGATATGGTGGTGGGCCAGAGGTTGGAGTACTCTACCACCAGCTCCAGAGCGGAGTCGTCGACCAGCACGTTGTGTACCCTGGCGAGCACGGACAGCATGACGCTGATGGCGAGGGGCTCCCGCAGCGTGGCCAGGAACCCGTTGAAGGCGTTCCTCCCGTCCGCGGTGGGGAGGTCCCGCGAGTGGGAAGGCAGGCCTCCCGCGGTACGTTTCACCGGCAGGCTTGTGCTATTGCAGTACACCGACAATACTGGAAAATTGTTATAACATGGCATTGCAAACATTTCAAAGGACATGTTATATTCAGTCTATTTATTCCATACTAGCTACCACCCGCGATTTTGTCCGCGTGGAATAGTTACTTTGGACTAACGCTAAATTTAACCCGCGACTTCGTTTCTGTTATATATGATTTTTGTAAAACTTTAACCGTTTACGCGGCCCACGCAGCGGAGGCTCTCAATAGGAACAAGAGCCTTCGATTTTGAAACATTCTTCATTGGTGCTTCGCTCCTATTGGTCTTAGCGTAATGATGTATGTATGGCTTTCCTCGAAAAATGGGCTATCTAATACTGAAAGAATTTTTCAAATCGGACCTATAGTTCCTGAGATTAGCGCGTTCAAGCGAACAAACTCTTCAGATTTATAATATTAGTATAGATACAATAAATTTTCGTTCGAGGGAATAAGTATTTAGTGTTTAATTTTTACCTATTTTAAAAATAAGACTTTCTGGCCGCGGCTTCGCCTGCTTGGTACTTACGCTAATAAAAAGTAGCCTATGCGTTACTACAGACTATATACTCGTATCATTCGTATCTGTATCTCTGCCAAATTTTATTCAGATCAGTTCGGTACTTTTTGCATGAAGGAGTTCCAAATATCCATCCATCCTCATACATTTTCACATTTATAGCATTAGTAGGTGTTTAGTTTTATTTAAATAATTTCATATTTACATAAGGAATATAGTTATAAGCCATTATTAGTGTAAAACCATACAGTCAGCGCCTGACGTAAGTATGTGACATAAACAGAAATCGTTACGAGAAACTATGCAGATGTTTTTTTCCTTGGATCAAAATTGAAAATATTTGGACATGTATGTACAACCGGTACGATGTAGGAAAAGATATGATCTTTTTAAAGAGTGAAGTATATGAACAAGTTACCTCGAGTAAAACAAATTCAAAGTGAGAATAACCGTGAACTGTGTTCGGCTAAAGTACACACCTACAACAACATTGTGACAATAAAATTTACGATAATATTAGTTAATATAAAAACAATATCACAGTATAAGCCGCACGCACACCCAATATGGCTTCAACCCATCCATGGCTCACTACTGAGCACAGAACTCTCCTCATATTGAGGAGGCCTAGAGCATACTACCACCCGTAGGCCTCCGACGGCTTTACGTGCCCTGCGAAGCACGGAAGCGTTCATGAAATGTAGCCAGTAGCGGTCCCATCCTCCTATCGAGCGCGCCCGTTGTTGCTTAACTCTTTCGATCGGTACCAATCGAAAGGAGCCGCCAGGCTATAAACACTTCAGTTGATCTATCACACAATATGTAGCTGCTTTATTGACAATATCTTTGACCATAAGACTGGCATACCATAGTCCCAGAGTGTCCTCGGGAACTTCCTGGAGGCCTTGCCCCGCTGCAGCTCGAGACAGGCCGCGGCTAGCGCCGCCGCCGCCTCTCCCGCGCCGCCCGTGCCCCCGGCGCCCGACTCCCACTCGCACGCGTTCACCAGCAGCGACCAGCACGCTTCCACTATCTCAACACATTACATACTCTGTTCTCATTTACTTTCGAAGGTTGTCTAGAAGACTAGCTGCCTTGCAATAACACCACTTACACCTACTTTAAAACTGTTCCCTTTTCCATGGTGTACAAATTATTATTATATAAAATCGTTAAGTTTGTATGGGAAAAAATCCAGATCGAATTTGCACTTAGTATAGAGATATAAAGAAATATTCACTTGTAAAGATGTCGCTGCCACTTGATATTTTTATACCAGTTGATATAGATGGCACAATTTAAGCCTTGTCAGAGCCTTGAGGTTGCATGAAGACTTCAGACACTTGGGTTGGTCACCAAATCCACCACGGACCTGCATTGGAATATAGTCCAAACTTCCTCACTTACAGGACAGTTTATTACTTCCTTATTGGATGGCAACGCGTTAGTGGCATCCCAATCAGGTTTTTGAACAACTATTATTTGCTTAAAACATAAAAAATCATGTACTCTTTTGTAAGGATGTGGAACAAATGGGTAGTATAAATGGTATCTCGATTAAGCTAGAATCAATACTAATTAATTTCATCTAATTTTCTATTGAAGTTGCTGCAAAATAATTTCAAGAGAAACATGGGTAACCTATGTTACATCTGACAGTTAATATAACATGTCCATTTACATATGAATGGTAATAGAAAATATTAAAAACTTACTTGTGGCCGCGGTACAATTCCATCGCCCGATGTGGCAGCGGCGATGCAGCCCTTACATTTAGTAGACAGCGACGCCAAGTTAAGTCGATGGTGCGGCCACTCACTGAACACCACATTGATCTGCAGCAGCAGTACCTCCCAAGATAGCAGGCGGCACAGTCGGTATAAGTTGGGGTCTCTGTCACCGCCCAGCTGGCTTCGAGCTTCGTTCTCGAGGACTGATAGTAAGGAAAGAGCCGTTCTAGAACATCCTGCTTCCGCCCTAGCCCTCGCCGCTCCTGAGACGACGTATCCAAAGTCCTGCAGAAACCCCCGCGGCAGCGCTACCAACGCAGTAGACAATCCACCCGCAGGTTTCCACGACGGACTTATTTGCCACAGCGGAGATGAAGGAGCATTCATTGCTAACTTCACGAGACACATACGCACGTCATCAGCAGTCGAAGCATCGACGAGGCGCTTCTTCAATCGTCCTACATCCAGTTCCGGAACCGTTTTCACTTCAAAGTCTGGCAAATCCCAGTAGTCGGTTAGCAGTTCATTGGGCAGATCCAGGGCTTCGTCGTCACAATTGACAGGATCGTTTAAAACTGCGTTGAGGTGCTCGTCGGATATCAGTTTCCGTCGGATAGTCTCGGCCGCGTCCCCGATATATTTCTTAAGGTAATCTTCTATTTTGTCCACGCGTAGTCTACATTGGGAAGTAGCTAAATGGAGGAAAAATATCCTAAGATGTTTCCAGTCTGTCTCGCTTAGGTTGGACATTAGCACCGGTGAAATTGCCCAGAAGAGGAGATCTATGAATTTGATGCCGACCGTTTTAAATTTATTGAGGAAATCGGGATGAGTTGACGGTATACCGCCTTCGAGGGCGTACCTCACTGCGTTTAACACTGAAACACGGTTAAGGAGATCCCTGGCTACTGTGAAAGCTCCACTGGACGCAGAACCTTGTATGTCTAGTTCGGCAACTTCTCTGTGAACCATAGGTATCTCTCTTGCCAAGTTGTCAGCTTGCAATATCGCAATAATTCCAGTGTAGTGATTAGCAATGGAGTCCTGGAGTTTTTGTAGCAATGAGGGTTCTTCGTTAAGGACTTCGTATCCAAGATTCAAAGCTCTTATGTAACCGAATATGTCATCTTTCGTCATACTCGCGTAATAAAAATCTCCCCAGGGCATAACTTTATGGGACCCATAACCGAACGCAGCCACTTCTTTTTCCAGCATATTTGAGTTTTCCCTGCATCCCAGAATATGTTTTTTAGCTAAGTCATGCTGTCCGTAGAAAAAGTAATTGTAGCAGAGGTCGAAATGTATTTGCATGGCCAATTCATACTGGCTGATTACAATATTTCCAGCGTTCCAGTTGTGGTTCATATCATCTGAATCCTCTGTGAGATGGACAAATGCTTCCATAACTGGTACTTTTATCTTTTTGGATTCTCTGTGGTGCAGACTTGGCAGAGGCTCATAGAAGGCAATTACAGTTTCTAGGTACCTTATACTTTGCAAGCGGGTTGATTCACACATGCGTAAGATTTTCTCAAAATTTTGATTCATAGGGCTGTATCCACTATCCACTTGCATTCCAGGCCTAAAATAAAATGTGGTACGGTAACTTATTGTTACATATAAGTACAAATTGTTACATATCTGTGCAAATTAATAAATATCAAAAATAACTTACATATGAACAAAAGCCATTTTTGACGATTTTGCAAATAATGCTGCCTTCACTGGGAATCTTAAAACCCATCGGTGGTATAAAGTTACCGCAAACTGTACTTGAGGTTTATGTGATAAATCTGATGGCATTTCCTGGAACATAATTGAATGGAATCTGTCAAGACATCTTTCTGATTTAAGCTCATTTTATGTATTGTGCTATTTATCAATACACCAACATCTGCAGCTTAAGATGGAATAACCGATAGTATTCTTAATACATACCCCTGTGAAAGTCAAGCATCTAAGTCTATAGCAAGATTCTATTGGCAACATGTACATATAGACCATTAAAAATACTTACTTGGGGTGGTACAGCAAATGCTGCATCAGTGGCCATGTACACTAGATCTTGCATAAGTTGATGTTGTGTTTGTGGTGGTAATTTCATTTCAAATATGTCTGTAAATATTAAAAAAATAATATTTGCTATTACATTCTTACTCTTAAAATTTCCACCAGTATAGTAGCATAAATAAATGTAGATGCACCCAATTTACCTACCTAATGTTATATTACAACCCGGATAAACATTGCAAGCAGAGTCACTACTAACTATATATTTCAATTTAAAAGAAATTATTAATATGTTTGTCACAGCTATTTTCTAAGTAATTTCATTGTTAGGTTTTATGCATTTAATTAGGTTAAATTGAGCAACTAAAAGTAACTAGTCCAGCTAAATTATTATTGTTATTACGGAAAAACACAACTTCACTGCACGTACGTTCACACTCAAACTCGATGTTGAATATTTCAATTTAAAAGAAATTATTAATATGTTTGTCACAGCTATATTCTAAGTAATTTCGTTGTTAGGTTTTATGCATTTAATTAGGTTAAATGTAGCAACTTAAAGTCATTAGTTCAGCTAAATTAAATAAAAGTATATGAAACAAATTTTCTGAGATGTGAAGATTAAGAACTCTTACAAATTTTTCCAACATGTGGGCATAGTAGGGTTATAAGAACTTTTAACAACAGAGATATGGAATTAATAGGTTGGATTGGAAAATGTTCCAAGTAGATTGTAAGAATTAGACATTTTCGAGAAGGCTTATAGTTAATGTATAGGACATGAAAGCAATGGAGTAATTAAGTTATTTTGACAGACACCAAAAAAGGTGAACCAATTAAAAAAATAATTACCTAAACTCCAGTGAAGTGTTGCTGCTACTTTTAGAGCAAGGATTTTGAGAGCCAGTTGTTTCCGAGTAAATTGAAGTGGGGTTTGAATATTGGTGACTGGTGGGCTGGGTGGCCCATCTACATCTATCACTCGCTCATTCACTGATTTAGCATTTGTATTCTTTGAGTCGACAGATACAAATTCTTCTATCAGCTCACATGCTGTTGGTTCTGAAACAGGAAATATAAATTCCTTTCATTTTACATCTCTTCACACCATCACCATAGTATGTTTTTCTCATCTGAAAACCTTCACATTACATGTTTAACACACTTACATCTTTGCCCGTATGAACTTTTCTATATAAATAAAAGGATAATCTACTTTTAAAGTATTATTTTGAAACGAAAGTTGTTTAGAAGATTTGTATGGATCAGAAAATTGGACTATAAACGGAATGAGTATTTCGTCCGTTCCGTGTCTAGCCATCTAAGTTCGTACCAAAATAGCTATAGTAAACAAATGTATATAATAACAACTAAAATGAAACTATGTAAATTACCTGGATTTTGTTTACTCAAATGCGTCTTCAGCAGATTCGGGTCCAGTAAAAACTCGAACCATAGCACAGTATCTGGAGAAATAGGCACAGTACCAGGTCGTAACAGATCTACATCCATTATTAATTTGTTTTATACAAAAAACTGTTTGTAATAACAAACTTCTAAGTCTGCATGCTTAAGATTTAGGTTGTATATCGTATAGGCATTTGTAACTTATGGGAAACTTATGACAATAATAGACTTATTTTCTTGAAATGAGTCATTTACAGAGTGAAATAATACAAAATAAAATGCATTCGGCTTATAATACGCTAAACGATACGAAGGGAAATAAAACCAAACTGAGACGACAGAATTAAACCAATGACAGTGACAGATAAGAATCGAGACAATTGACATTGACGATGTCAGGCCACATAATGAAAGACACATACATCTAATAATGCAGACTAATCAACATGATGAGTTCTCCTCTGATCAGTAATCAGACAAAAATTAACAAAATACAAGACGAATATATAGACTTTAAGCAAAAAAAAAAAAATCATATAATTTTTTATTCAAAAGTTAAGTGACTTAAAACTGCATTTAAATTTTACATTTTCAAATTTCGTGCCTAATTTGTCGAAAACGCAGGACTCCGTCTCCATCAGGCTATGACGTCACTCGGTTATATATAAACAAATGCACGGCTATTGACCTTATGAAGTAAAATTATTTACAATGACTTACTATAGTCAATATGCTGTTATGCGTGGTAAATTTGTGCTGTCTGCCGTTACGAAATCGTCTTGCATCATTATGCAATATAATTACGTATA
>DWJZ01008574.1:0-11257 GCA_018249125.1 Asbolis capucinus
TAATGCAGATTGCTCCTTAGTTGCTTAAAATGGACGTATGCTAATAATATAAGCAACTGAAATTTCCTACAGATATATTTTAAACTAATTAAATTTTACACCCACACAAACAGAACAGACATTCCTGTTGATTAAAAAAAATTGTCCTGGGTAGGAAACGAACCCACGACTTTGCTTCGTAGTTACTAACCACTAGACGCACAGGGCAGAAGAATATGGCATCTTATTATCCAGAATAAAAGTAATTCCCATACATTTTTAATTTAGGGATACTAACCAATATGGTACCCATTATCCGAAGTATATATCAAGTATGTGTCTCGCAGCATATCCCTGGTGTCCAGGATATCCACCAGGTCAGCGAGCATCTCGTCGACGGCGAGCAAGGCCTCCCAGCGGCTGCGGTAGACCCGATCCAGCTCGGGCAGCATGGCCTGAGGCAGAGGAGACGGCGGCATTTTCATCAGCCAATGCTTGTCCTGTAAGGCATTTTTTGTTGCTTCAGTCTAAACCGCAGGTATCGGTGAACTGATGTGATGGTTTGACAGTAGAAAGGTGTCACCTGATGTTAAGTGATGACCGCCGCCCATAGACATTAGTAACACCAGGGGCATCATGGAAACGGTGGACCCCCTTCACGAAGGAGTCCCCGGTATATTTTTTTCGCTTGGTTACTATCAAGCTAATGAGACCCCCAACTTTTTCTCTTATAATATCTCGATTATGGTAGTTGACAGGAACAGGGAAACAATGTCCACGGTACTACCGGACATTTTAATGATACCACACAATTTCCAGGACAATGAGACTCACGTTCATTACATTACATAATTTAGACATCTGTTGTAGGAAATGATGTGAACATCGAATAGCAGACGAACGCCAAGTGTCCAGGTGGTGATGGTGGAACCTGATTTTGCATCATGATGTACGGTTAGAAAAATTCATCATTAACGCAGTGCATATTTTTGATATCAAGCATATCAATGGTATGCATGAGAAACAGTGGACGTACAATTCCCATTTGCCTCTTCTTTCGTTATATTCTATGATAGGATTTCTTTCCAAATCTTACCGTGGCAACGATATTGAAGTTTGGATGTTTGACAGCTGTCACATTGCTGAATACACCCTTATGTCTTTGTGCGGGTGTGAAGGGTTGGTGTGGGGCGGGGGGAGCCAGTATCATGAGAAACGGTTCAAATTCCGTTTGGTTTTCTATGAAGTTAACGCTTAGGTCTCTCTGAAAATAGATTTATTCCCACTATTATAAATGCGAAACTTTGTGAGGATACTCCTTCATGGCAAAATTACTGATTAGATCTGGATGGAATTTGGCACTAAGGAAGATTATAGTCTGGAATAACACATAAGCTCCTTTATATCAAAGTGCAGGCGAAGCCGCGGGCGGAAACTAGTATTAAAGTAGTTAAAGGTAATTGAGTAGTAATAGCCAAACAATTTACGCGTTGGCGTTTTGAACTTCAGGCTTGGGTTTAAATTTTCAAAATAATGTGCATGTTAGAAGTTACTTCTTACTTGCTTTGGTAAAGGAAAACATATCAGGCAACCTACTCTTGTAACATCCAATATACTATAAAGTCACCGTAATATTGTGTTCGACGAGTATTTTGAATTTGTATTTTATCGGATTTACAAAGTACTCTTAGTCAAGAACAAACATCATACAAATATTTAAGAAATTTATCTAATTACGGCGGTAACTAGTTATCTCTCACACGTTAATACTTACAATAATATCAGTAAGATATAAATCCGTAGAATGCGTCGGTACACCATTATTAGAGATGGTGTAGTTGTAATAAACTGAGTTACCCACCAAACCGTGCCACTCAGACCAACCAGGAGGTACTATCTTTGGTCCACCAGCTGATTTAATGCCGTACTGAAATTAGATATTTCCTAATATCATAGGCTGAATCATCTTTCTCACTTTAACTGTAAGTGAAGTATCTTTTACGTATCTTTTTTATGTAGAGTATCCTAAAAAAATATTCTACCACATTACCAATATGACAAGAATATATTACAGGACCAAATTACCAAGGATCTCTTAGTTCCAGACACAGCAAAACTTTTATGGCTTCCTACCTACTTACAGGACTTCAAATAGTAATATTACATAACATTAATATTTTATACAAATACACACTTCCACTTAAGGAATTTAAATTGCAGTATATTTTCTAATACAATAATTAAAGTAGCATTATTATAATAACCTATTAATCTACCTATCTAATTCAAATTATTATTATTTTAACATTACACTCTCACCTCATTCAAATATTTCCCAGCATAAAATGTGTTGTAGCCAGTTTTGTGCAGGGCTGTGGCAAAGGTTTCAGTCTCCAGACTCTTCCACTGGTGACCATAGCAACCCCCGGAGAGACTATTGTTCCAAGTTTTATGATTATGGACATAGAGGCCAGTAAGCAAGCTGGCACGACTTGGACAGCATATTGGCGATGTTGTGAACTTGAAGAATTAATTTAATTTAAAATATTTATTTATCACTAATTAAAATGGGTTATATAGCGAGTCAATAGTGTATGAAGTGATTCAGTGAATGATGTATGCAGGGAGGACCTAAATAAAATTATGAAGTAGGTACTTGACATACTTCACAGTATTAAAACTAAATGTTTTTCTTATTAGTGTATACCACATTTTGTATTTATTTATTCTCTCTTCTCATCTCAGAATATTTTCAAACTGAGAAGGGAAATCATGTTTTTTTTTTATATATTATATAAGTTAGTGCTTGACTACGAAACCACTTGATGGTAAGTGGAGACGTAATCTTTGATGGTGAAGTGTGCTAACTTAGTAAAAGCCTATTCACTCTAATAGAAAAATAAAAACAATCATACCTGGAACATTGTGTTTTTCTAAAGTCAAATAAAAAAAATATAGTAGAAAAAGATATTCCAATATAAATGCGATTTGTTATAATGATTCATTGCCATTTCTAAATTATTGAATTCATAAAATAAAAAAAAAACATCCTTTATTGTACCAATATTAGTAATAGTGACTATAACTTACAGAATTAGAGAAAGTAACACCTTCTTTTCCAATAAACCTTTCCACATTCTTCATAGGGCTCTGCAACGGAAATAAAACAACATGTCTTTCTACTATTCTATTTATTTCCTTAACCCATATTATTATTTAATACTAACCATGCCATTCAGGGAAACATCCTGGTCGTCAGTAAGAATGATCACAAAGTTTGGTTTCTTCACATCCTCACAAATTGCAGAATTAAATAATGTTAACATCATTAAAATAAACATCTTTGCGGTTTTTTTATCTTACAAGCAACTGAAAATATTTTTTATTCTACTGGGGTGTTGCTGGCATCAAATCGAGTCCAGTACACTCACTGGCAATTACAACACCGACAGAGAAAAAGCCAATGCTTTTTATAACTGACCTGGAAGATAAAAGAGGTTATTTTAAATAAATAATGATAAACTTTATAAACTAACAGACTATTGTGATAAGCCTACAACTACATAAAATTTTTCATAAATTTTTGCTATCTTTGCTGCTTTGGCCGCACCGTACGTTGATAAAAAGTCTATGAGTTATTCCAGACTGTAATATATCTTTGTGCCAAATTTTATTCAGATCCGTTCAGTAGTTTTCACATTTATAATATTAGTAGGTTAGTTATCTTAAAAGAACAAATACCTTCCTTTTATTCACACTTTTATAAATTTTAGTTAGGAACTGTTAAAATGCAAAACTTATTTATTTATATATACATTTCCATCCATTCCAAAGAATAACTCACAATTTTTTAGGTTATAATAACTCACCATTTAAAGGGGTCGTAATAGAATTCTTTGAGAAAGGGAATAACACCTTTTTTGCCCATTATATGGTTTAAGGAATATTTAGATAACTTGGCAGATATGAGATTTAAGACGATAGGGGTAGTGATAACGTTGGTATTTTATTATTTCATAAAATAAAATTGGAAATAACAATTTGGTATGGCGCGTCAATAGTAAGGAATATTTCAATTTTGTTACAAGAATTTTGACAGAAATGACATACAAACCGTCGTTCGTAATGACCACAGACTAGGTAGGTAAAGATAAACGAAACTTCGATGTCGTGACAGAGAAAACTATAGACTATTCATAGACGTAGTACGTCTATGAGACTAATAGACAGCATCTTATTCACTCTTACAAGAAAAAGAACGCCTTATGCGAATACTGTGCAAGAAAGGGAGACAGAAAGATGGCATCTTGTGTCTTGCCAATAGACCCATTATAAGAGGACATCGTGTGGTGGTACAAAAAAATTACAGTTACAATTACCGAGCCAAATATAGTTGAAGGCTGCCTATTAACCAGAACTCAATTATTTGCTCCTATAGACCACTTTGCTTTCGATATATACACAATTATTTGAATTCGTTCGAACTAATTTTATAGAGCATAAATACACCAAATATAGTATTTGCATGAGACATCATTATTTACCAGGCATAGTAGTTAAATATAGGCTAACTTGTAACATTAGTAATTTATAAACGCTCTTAAATATCTTACTTTTATAGAAATTTATTCCCTACAGTTGTAATATACAAGTACATATAATGATAAATATTTTGGTTAAAATAATATTAATAATAACTTATTAATTTTATTACTAGCTACCACCTTCTAGGCCGTACAATAACCATATGAACTGGGTACATTCCAGGGAGCAGCTGACTTGTGAACGGAGCTGGGTTCCTACTGGGATTATGTCTCAACGGGCACCTGAAGAATATGCCATTCATGATCATGAACAACAAGATGATCGGTGTCGGGCTATTGTTAGGACTTGCTGCTACTTACAGTGGTGTGGTTTCTTTTAGTCGTGTAATATTGGTTTTGACTAACTTCAACCCGAAAGTCTCACATTCAAAATATCTGGGGCTGGTGTAGCGGCGCGCGTACCGCAGGTGGAGGTCTGGTGCCGGGCCTGTGGACCTACATGTTGGGCGGGAACCGGAGTCCCCTGACTGGCACATCAACCGTAGTGACGATGAAGACCATTGTGTGTACTACATAATTATAGAGCTTGTTATCACGATGCGGTATGTAAATCTCACTAATAAACTATATACTTCTAATCCAAAGTTACTAAATTCTTAATTAATTTAATTTTGAAAATAATTTATGAAGATTTTATATAGTGAATATTATTGACAAAACAGTGTTTTCATTATTCTTTCAGTTAAATGTTTTGTGAATTACCTTTTTGAGTTATGAAAATAATTTTACTTCTCAATGCTAGTATGTTAAGCAAATTAAATATTGTTTCCATTTATAGTAAATGTTTTTTTTACATAGAATGTTAATGTTTAGAATGTAACTTAATTTTGCAAAATTTGCGTATAGTACTATAGTATCCCTACGTAGATTGGATTAAAATAACATTTCCATAAAAATTGTAATTAAAATCATTTTAATACTATATATGTGTACTCGGTGCAACTTCGATCCGGAATGAATGTAAACGAATCATAAAAATCTTGTGTAGGGTTTTCACCAACTTACATAAATAATGTTTTTTTTTCACTATACTACTCATTTTATTTAAAAAATAGTTATTAAACTAAGCAATGATCAAAGAACAATTACAAATTAATAGAAATGTACCAGTCACAAAAAAATTACAACACACAACATCATTCAAAAATTCATATTCTGGACATCCTTAATTTCATGAGGGATTAACAACCTTTCTACCAATTTAAGTATTTTCTTTTATACTTTAATATTGTATTGATTTAGTTTTAACACACTAATGCATTTATTACCAAGCAAATAGCCTGATTTACAAGTAACAGTGTTTAAAAATATAATGGTACAACAGAGTTAACAACTGATAACACAACAAAAAGTTCTATTCTTCTGTTTGTCACAGGTTGCTAGGCAACGCTTTGTTATTAAAACAGTGTATAGTGATGATGTTGAAGTATAATAAAGAAAATTATAATTACGAAAGCAGTCGAAGATGTTCTTTGATATACTCTTAGTTCGTCACATAACAACACAAAAAATTACCGTATTCAGATTCTCTCTTGTCTACTCCAGCTATACTTACATACCTCTCACGTGACAGGACTGACAGGTGGCTGACAGAATGGTGGCAGTGACAGATAACCGAGTGTTATTTTATAGTTTCGATTCACAATCAAATGGATTTGCGTTATTTATCATTATATCAGTCAATGTTTAAAAATTAACAGATAGGTAAAAATGCTTCGACGACTAGCTTCGTCTTTAATCCATGTTCGTGGTATCAAACAACAAGTCAACGTGAAATGGGAGAAGCCGCCTTACATTCCTGCATATAAGGCAGAGAGGTCTGGTGATTTGGAAGGTCTTCCACCTATCCCGGAGACTGCCGTGGGAAATGATTATGGTTTATGTGAGGAACTTAAAAGGTAAGCAAACTACTGAAAACTAAACTAATAAATGTTTGAGGTTATGGTAAAAGTTAATAAAGTTAGATACCGATCAGTTAGTCAACTTGAATTTTCTGTTCAAGGGAAGTTCGTTTCTTTATTTCGTTATTACAAAATTACTGAATAATATGTTTGCAGATAGCAAATATCATAACATTTAAACTTTAATCATGCAAACAAGTATAGAGATTATATGATGTGATGGCTATCATCTGCCCAAGGACATTAGCAACACCAGGAGTATTTTCAACATGTACTTGGCGGGTATGGAAGTAATAGGTTTTATGGAAGTTTATTGTAGAAATTACATGTGAATGTTAGGAAATTAATTAATTAAATTTTCAATGTATACAACCAAACCTAGCTCTTCATGGTGTTGATGGAATTAATATGATATGCAAGGTTACAGGAAAAGTGGTGCTAGATCCGTTAAGGGCCTGCAGTACCCATCATTTCTGACTTATTTCACTATGAAACACCCTACCCTACACTTAACCCTTTTCAAGATATTCAACTTTTAATTTTTTTATTGAAAATTGCCTTTTTTCAGGCTACTAAATTTAATTTTGTGTGTCTTCTTCTTCTTAATATTTTTTCTCATTTCTTAACTTTAACTTGTCTACTATGGCCTGTTCAATTAACTTAAGCACTATTTAAATGATTGACGTCCTAAAGCATCTTATTACACATGTAAACATGCAATAATAATAAGACACACAAAATAAACGAAATTAAATTTAGTAGCCAAAAAAGGCAATGTTCAATAAAAAAATTAAAAGTCAAATATCTCGAAAAAGGGTTAAGTTTAGAGTAGGGTGTTTCATAATGAAATAAGTCAGAAATGATGGGTACTGCAGGCCCTTAACCGATCTAACAAGACTTTTCTTGTAACCTTGTATAAGCCCCTGTTATTATTTTTGTCAAATAAATTACAATTATCATCTCTACAGTGCACCAGAATCTGTGAAACAAGTCTTTTCAGTGGCATATCTGGGTAAAAAGGAATATAATATACTCATCAAAAAGGAATTAATAGATAGAGTCCGAAGACATAAGTATGATGAAAATACTGCAGAAACAAGAAGTAAGTGATTTATACATATTTCTATAATTTATAGTAATTTAAAAATATTTTTTCTTTCTCAAATTCCTGAGTGTGTTTGGTATCAGTCATAAAGCCACATAATACACCATGAAGCTTAAAAATTTGGCCACTAGCTTGTCCACACACACAAAACACATTGGAAAATTATGGTGAAGTTTGCTATATCAGTGCTAGGCTAGCCCACTAGGCTATTATGATACATTATGAAGAAAATGATTCAATAATTTATTCCTTATAAATTAGTAGTTCATATTGTCTGAGAGGCCATAATGCATTTTGCTCTATTACAGTTGCTAGATTAACTGGTCATATTCGCTGTTTACAAGACACTCTGGAGAAGTACCCGAGAAATGTGAAAGCTAAGGTATTGAATTAATTTATTTAATGCGCTCCATAGTTCTTGTACGATTGTGTACTGTTTTGCTGTCAAAAAGGAGAAAACATATCTACTGATATATAAATGTTTGTTGTTTGTAATGTTATGTATGGATGGTATTTATTCGTCATTCACCCACAAACCACTGAATCTGAATTCAATTTGGCATAGATATAGAGTGTACTCTGGAATAACACATTACCTTCAAAACCACATAACATGCAAGCAAAGCTGTGAATGGAAGCCTGTAAGAAGTATATTAAAGTAAAATCATTTAATCAAAATTATTTTTGTATTTACAGCAAACATGTCAAGAATTAATAGATAAAAGGAAGAAGCTTCTAAAATTTTTAAGGCAATATGACTACAAGAAATTTGAATGGCTCCTGGAAAAACTTAATATTGAATACAAAGGACATCCAGAGTATGCAACCAATATTATTTTTATTTTAATAAGATTTACTCTTTAGCACTCACATGGCAGATCTTATGCTTGCTTCCCACTCTGGGTGAATTCGTACCCTACAAATTGTTTTTAAGGCACACCCATACCAGTATTGTGCTAGATGCTCAACTATATTTGCAATACATACTTTTTAATTTGACAAAAATATGTTTGATTATTCTGTTATACTTTGTTTTGTAAATAGGGTGGTGGCTAAAAATACTTTATAAATTCTTATTTACAATTATTTCAGGACATATCACAAACTTTCACGTAAGGAATCCTTGCGCAAACTGACTGAGATGCACTGTGAAGACATTCGTCAGGGAAAGTTGAATGAGTACAGGAATCTTCTAGAAAGTCAACAAGGTCCATTCTTGAGAGATAAGATTAAAAATCTAAAATTTATCAGAAGTGAACAAATGGCTCTTCAACTACCTATCTCAGTCACGGAACAAGATATTAAGAAAGTGGAAAAACAATTGAAGGACTGGGAAATAAAGGATGAAATTAAACAGCAGGCCAAACAAAAGAAGAGAAATTTGCTTCTAGATTAGAATATTAGCAATGTATCATTGTAATAATATATAGAATAAAATAAATCATTGATAGTAAAACATATTTTATTTCCCTGAGTATATTCTACAAACTGTAACATGTTACTGGCAATCTATTGGAATAAACTCAGATATTTTTAACATTGCCTAGGTATTGCATAGAACACCGAATTATACAGACTGCCACATTAAATATATGATACAATTTTAATTTCAATTGGTTTAGTGATTTTTAGAATAAATCTGCACATTTGTACCCAACTTCAACACTAGCTAAACAAATTTGAGTGTGAACATTAAAGAATTACATGTCTAGCATAACACTTTTACCTTTGTTTTAATAGTGCAAAATATGTTTATGATATATATTGGATATTGATTTACTGAAGCAAAGATTCTTTTTAACGCAATTTTAAAACTAAATTGAATCAAAATAAAACAAAGTTATTTAATTTAATATTTCTATTTAATTTAAAAAACCTTAACAATTAACAACTACAATGAGTATAAAAATATAAAGCGCATTGTCAAATCAGTCAAATTTGGACGGACATTATATTACATAAATGCAATTTTTATAGCGTTATAATTATTTAGTACTAAGCTAAATTGGAATGTAAAACCTACTAACAAAGGAAGACTTATCTTTACACTATTATATATTCGACTTAAAAGATGTGCTTATTGTAAGAAGTGCGTATAAAAATAAAACTTGGAAAATCCGTGGAAGCACGCCTCAAATAATTTTTATATTTCAAATAGCAAAAACATGGCGTGAAAGTCAGCTCTTATAATAAAAATATATTTACTGAATAAAAAAACATAACAGTTTTTTTTTTAATTTTATTTTTAGACAACTTTATTGTTAGACAATTTACAATACTTGACTGAAAATAAGTTTCGAAAATTTTAGTTTTAGAAACATATAAATGCATATGTTTCTTAAATTAAGAAATTTATTTTCAATAAAGTATAATAACATTTAATGTGGTTTCAGAATCTGTCTATAGTAAATACCCATAAGTTATATGAAGTATGCAATAAAAAAATAAAAACTGATACAAAAGATTAAACACAGACCTATACTTAAATTATTTGTTAATGGGAAATTATAAGAAACAGTTTATTATACAAAAAAACCTAAATTTATTTTCGAACATCACTTACACAAGAAACATAATTGAATTACAAAAACAAAATATAAATCTTGTACTCTCTATTGGCACTAAGTTATTATCTCTACGATACATAGTTTTTCATCGGAATCCAAATCAAATTTGAACTCTCTGATCTCCTCACCGCTCGAAACTATTTTATTCCTGAATGCACTAACTATAGAATATAATTTTAGATTAAAAAAAAATAAAGTTTTGTTTAATATTGAAGCTACAAGTGAATATGACCTCTGTTAGCGACAGGCTAGCGACAGTTATCCAAAGATGACAATTAATACAATTTAATAGATAGAAAACAATATTTGTCATAATTATAACTGGTCTTTTAAATGTCCTTTTGAAAGATTACTTTCAAAATCTTTCCATTTATTTACTCACATCCCCAAAAACCCTGCCTTGTATCCATTATGGCTATTTTCAAATTGTGTTTTACAGCAAAGAAAAATGAAAATACACCATATAAAAAATTATATTAAAAAATCTTTTACTTTACCTCAATTTTAGTTTGCGAATTACCAAACTATTGGAGGGTTTTTCTTTGACAATTACCGCAGAGTAATTTTTTTTCTATACTTGGTACAACTTTGATCTGGAAATTTATTCCAATTCCTAGTAAAAAACCATAAACAATCTTTAGTAGGGTTTTCACCAACATACATAAATGAGGTTTTTTCCACCAAAGTACTCATAATATTTTTGAAAATTAGTTATTAAACTATTTATTGATCAAAGAACAAGTACAAACTACAAATAAATATAGTCATACCAGTCACGCTAAAAAATTACAATACACAACATCATTCACAAATTCATACTCTGACATACTTAATTTCATGAAGGAGTTAACAACCTTTCAAACTATTGAAGCATTCTGTTTTATAATTTATTAATTTTCGCTTTAATATACTTTATGCATTTGTCACCAAGCAATTAGCATGATTTATTACAAGTACTTAAAAATGTTTTGGTACAAAAGAGCTAATAACTGATAAAACAACAAAAAGTTTAATTCTCCTGTCTGTCACAGGTTGCTAGGCAACGGTTCGTTATTAAACATTCCAGATCGAAATTGCACCGAGTATAGTCTTCAAAATTCC